>JAHWFP010057256.1:0-34480 GCA_023313725.1 Lithobius niger
GAGCTCTCTATTCATGTACTGTAGATTGTTTTTTGATGTTCAAGGTTCCAGGCTGGATCCCAGCCCAGGGCTATTTTTTAATTCTTTTCATCTTTTTTTAATTTGTTTTATGGTATATGCAGTCAACATTTTCAGTGTTGTTTTCTGTCTGGCAGCATAGCTCATTCTGTTATTCTTGACCAGTATTGAAATATTCCTATATCATTTCCAGCTTAAACCATTTTAATTTCTTTTAAGACGTCGGTGTACGATCCGAGTACGCCTCTCAATGATAAAGGGAGAATAGACCTGGGAGTGAGTGGGGTTCGGGCCAACCCGAGCCCTCTGAGAGGTCCTTTGATCGAGAATGTTTGTAGCTATAAACGACGTACCAGACGCCTATAAGCAGATATCCTTCAGAGTGGTTACCAACTACCACAGCTTCACGCTTGTAAGTGGCTACTTCGTGGTATATCTAGGTCAACATTGGGCAGGGTTAGAGATATTATGCAGTAGGTGCACCATAACATTCAATGTAGTCCAACAAGAATTGCTTGATAGTATAACTTACAGTCAACAGGAAGGGCTCCTACCGATACGCCACAAAGCCAGAATGTTTTTAACGTCGCACAAAGAACTTACCCAACTTACCAGGCATGCCAAGTTTTACCTGAGAGAGCTCCTACGTTGCCTCCCACATGTATTCTCCCCGGATTTTCCAAAACACCACTTATGACGTTAGTCGTAACCAACCTATATATGGGGCCCACGGCATCCAGCAATAGGGCCCAGTGGAACAACCCTCAGAAGAGCCAAGGCTCCAGTGCCATCCTCGCTGCTCTGCTCAATATTCCGTCTTTGGCGAATGTTGGTTCATGGACCCACGAGATCTCCCGAGGGGAGGGGGTGAGTTACTGCCTATGTTTTGGCTATGCCCATACAGCGAAATCGTGCAGCAGCAAGGCCACTAGACCCCCTGGTGACTCCCAACCCTACGAAGACCAATCCGTGGTGAAATACCTCGCGAATAGAACACCAAACTTCACTCGCAGAACTTTTGAGCCAACCTAGCAGCATTCAAAGGACCGAGTTAACACTGACAATCAGAATCAACACTGTGTGGTCTTTCTCTACGAAGTGCACGAAGCGTTCTCCTTGATGACCATCCAAACAGTGCAGTAGGAAGATTATTTAAATTTGTGTAAAGTGTTTTGTGAGCATCGTCCCAACCTTTCAGTCTGGAACTGTACTTTTTCACGTCGTCAATATGGGAACGAGAGGGAATTTCATGCACATCCTGGCAGGGAAACACTTGGTCTTGGAAACACTTATTAATAAGATCCGATGCCGACAAGTGGAAAGTGACCTAACCTCAACGATGATGGTACATTATGGAGCCCTCATATATAAAATTCACACCCTGGTCGTGTTCCTCAAAAAAATGACATCCAGGAAATATACAGTATTGGACATTGAATTTTGAAGACTTCTAACGTTGTTCTGAATTCTGAATGCAGATTAATCGTTCCTGGCAGATACCAACGTTTGTGCAAGCATATTTCCATTGTTGAAATAGCACAACGTTGCATTGTTGGAACACGTTTCTAAGCTATAGGTAATTTTAAAAAAGCAACTTTATAGCGTAACATCTGAATATTGAAACTGTTCTTTAAAGACCCATGCATGCTCCCTTTTTCAGGACGTAAACTTGTCCGAGATTTTTTCAGGCAAATTAAGGTTCTTACAGCATCTTTCGTGGCAGTTTATTACTATTTTTGCCTGTTGTTGGAAAAGTGCTCGGCAATTGTGTTTGTCCTCTTGGGTGCTTACACGTTTTTTGATGTATAACACCGTTTTCTTGTAACGGCAGATTTGTGTTATTATTTCTGTTAACAGTTGACTTATCCTGCTCCCGTCGACTTAACCTTTAACAATGTCCTTGGTGAAGGTCCGACCCACAGTGCAGTTCGGTAAAATGTAGTCGGTCTGGACTAATAATGTTAATCTGCTGATTTCGAATGATTGTTGACTCACTGTTGACTGATTATTGAACGATTGTTTTGTACTGTAACTGGCTCGACTCAGAATCCTGTAAAACTAGCTTCCTCTCGTGTGCAGTCCTCCTACTTTGCCTGTTTTTTTCTTGCAATAAAACTTATACTAAGAAGGAAGTTTCTGATTTTCCTCCCTTGGAGAAACACTAAATGGGGGCAGCAACCATTTTGTCAGGCTTGAGTATTGATGCAGAATCTGAGATGAAGCCTTCACTCCTTCACTTTCACCTTCTCATATTCTGTTGTACTCATTGGGATCAACACTGTTTGTAGCTTCAAGATATGGTAAGCGATTTTGCTGCAACTTTAAAGATGCTAACCCTTTACCATTAATTCTTCCCTCTTTTAGGCACATTGTCCTGAGTTGTAGAAGTGACAAGAGAGGGAGGCATGTCCATTTCGTCCTAAGTTGAAGCTTGATTCGTGTGACACCAGTTTTTGGATTCTGAATTGCAAGATAATAAACACCCACTCACCAGATAAAACGTTGCAAGTTTCCATTAATCTTCCCTGCCTTCAGTATTACCCGAAAGTGTTTAGTCATCATTCTTGTTTCCAACCACGGGTCAGGTGTTCATTTTGGTGGTGGACGGGAACAGTGAAGATAGCTGTCGGAGTGTGGTCCGTGTACGGTCTCTTAAGATTAAGGGGGAATATACCTGGGAGTGAGTGGAGTGCGGGCAAACCCAGGCCTTTTAAAAGGTCCCTGGATCGCACCATCATGCTCCCGTCCCGGACCCTATCCCTCATATAACACAGACTGTTGGCTTTGTTTACCCTTTACCTAGACATTTATTCTTTATTTACAGCTTTAATTATCACATTTAAAATTCACTATCAATACTTTGGGTGGTGTTTCCCTCCTGTCACTGCAGCGCTCTCTATTCATATACTGCAGATTATTTCTTGATGTTCCAGGTTCCAGCCCAGGGCTATTTTTTAATTCTCTTTAACTTAATTCTTTTTAATTTCCTTTATGACATATTACCCAGTCAACTTTTTCAGTGTTGTTTTCTGCCTAGCAGCATTATTACTCAGTCTGTTATTCTTGACCAGTGAAGAAATTTATGGTTCCTACATCATTTCCACCTTATGGCATTGTAATTTCTTTTAATTGTTCCATTTATTAAATTGTATTAAGGGTATTGTGGACAGTGTTTTGAAACTGGTGTGTGTTAGGGTTAATTGTGAGCATAATGTAAACTACCGATAGGACCGTCTCTAAATATATTTTTCACAGATAGAAAATATTGTAAAGTGATATCTAAGTTTTCTAAACATCATAGGTTGATTTGTAGTGCATAAATGTGCAACCCCGGCATAAGTACTAGCAACGTTTTTCGGTGAACTCCCAACTCTCAATGGATTTTACACATTCGAGTTGTAATAGTTTCATTCACTTTTTTTTGCTTTGAGGTACACTTCGTATTATGAAAGTGGACTCTCCAAAGGAATATGGAGGACAATTTCCAACTTCATGATTGGTCACTTCGACACTAGCTGGGCCTTCTTTGGCTCCCTAAGATCATGTGACCTGTTGATGCCACTTTTGATAGGCGAGACTACTGTGCGAGCCGCTTGTTTTCCACGGGGAGAGATATAATTATGCAGCTCATATATGCTTGTAATCATAGGTTTTGTTACTGCAAACAGGTAAAGTATTTCTGTAAACCAATCATCACTGAAACTGAACTTGGCACCAGGAATGCATGGATGCAGGTAAGTGTCGGAAATTATATTTAATCACAGTGAGGGGTTGTTTATTTTGTAGAATCAATGTTTTTTTAAAGAGACCTATATGGTTAGAGGAATACACAATGTAATTGAAATTTTAAACTGATTTAGGGAATGCACCACCAAGAAAGGATTCCATGAGTATCTGCATAGAGTAATAAACTTAATACTAAAATTGCTTGGAATACTCTGAGGGGAATAACAAAGGGTCCAACCCACCTTGCAGAAAAAAATTGTTTCGCTATTTTTTCTAGACTTAATTAGATTACAGTTCCTATTATTACACTTTTGAATTATAATCGAGTCGGTTTAGCATATCGGTGGTACCATCTTGGATTTTTAGATGACACGATTATAAATGAGAGGAACAGAGCTAGTTATTGAAGCTAGGTATTGAAGCTTGTTACTCCACTACAATCACACAGGAAGGTATCTAAAACTGTTACAGCATCTGAAAGTGTCATCCGCACTTCTCTCCTGCATTAACAGAGTGAATTATGTTCCCACTTACCTTCTCAGTTCTGCCCAGACCTGTTTAGGTTCTTTTTTTTTAACTTTTAAATTAAAAAAACATTATAATTTGTGGGACATGCCATGTCTTTGTGTGCGCAATACTTGCATAACTGATGTTTTCACTTGGCAAAGGAGTTCTTTTAGCCCCGAAACATTGTGTTCATGTTTTCTTGCACATTTAATGGCTTTATTTTTAGTAATTTAAACTCTAGTTCGTTATACTTAAGAATCTGGGATTTGTGACTCTGCACAGCCATCTTGGATTTGTGATGAGTTTTTAATTATCAATTACATTGCAATACGTACGCAACTTGTACAAAATTCAAGGCAAAGCTTTTGATTATTCTAATCGTCATTTGTGAATAAATTTTAAGTTATTTTTTTAAATGGTATGCAAGAAATCAAGATCAGAATAATAATTAGATGTAATTAGATGTAACGGATACAATTGGATGTTCTGTGTATTGTGAGGAGGGACTGTTTCGATTCATAAGGCTTAACAAAACTATAGAGATCCATGATGCAGTATGATCATAATTGAAACCGAGAGTGTAATCTTGATTCGCAAGATCTCACCACTACTCTCAATATGAAATCGAAACTAAAATAGGATTGTTGACTTATGGTTTCGGGTCTACAAACTGGAGGTGACACAGGTACAGGAAGTGGAACCATTAAATCATGGTGTGGTACAGTTTTTGTTTGATAACCATTAGTTTTGAAGTTACAATCCGAGAAAGCTATGTCTGTCATATATGATGACAACACTTCCGCCTACCATTACTGTGACCCCAGGGTCATGCATAAATTTTCAAATTTAAGTGGTCTGTAGTCACCCACTTTATCACTACTTGTGATGAAAGTGTGACTAATAATTTTTAACGAGTTGATTGTGTCAAAGATAAAAGTGTTAAAAGAATCTGTCCTTTTAGTACCATACATGTACCCTTCCATATAATAATCAAGTTACTCCCTTGCAAAACACTCGTAAAGGCTCTTACACAATTTTTTGTGTTGGTGAAGAGAATATTTAGATATGGATTGACACCAATTAGTTTTTTTCCATGTTTTTCCATATTTTTTTTAGATGGCTTTCAGAGAAATCGTTTTTACAGAAATGTTTTTGGTTACCATTGCAGCAGAGCTAATAGTTTATGTAAATTATCGTAAATTGCTAATCTTTTTTAGACGTATATAGTTATTATTTCATTTATCGTAGTGTACCTGTATTGTATATTTAATAATTATACAATGTTGGGAAAGCTTGAGAAGATAACACGCTGGTTTTGCATAAACAGTGACAAAATGACATGCATTTGTAAACAGTTATTTATTGCAAATGAAATGTATAATGGATTCAAACACAAAACAGCAAATCTGTACCATTTCACACATGCCTTTGTATTGCACAATAAACTTCATAGACTGTGTTTTATTATTATACAATAAACTTTGTAAACTACTACTGACCTGAATATGACACTAGCATATTATTTTTCAAATAGGAATATCTAATACATTGTTTTGTGTGAGTATGCAGGTGAATTTAAACTGGGAGTACAATGGAGCAACTGTATGCAGACATGGGGCTAGCAGTGGTGGTCGCAGGAAGGTCAGCTGCCGTCGTACCTCAACCTGTTTTAGAAAAAAGAAAATGAAGTTACAAAGTACATTCTTATAGGGCAAAAAGGGATGTCCGCTTGTCCTTGCCTGTCAATGAAAGTATGCTAATGTGAAGGTAACGGAATTTTGTATGGTATGTGGGTGAATGGAGTTTTAACTAGCAATGTGTCCACTACTGACCCTTATGCAATTTTTCAATGGCATTAAAATACCAAAATTTTTTATCATACACTTTTACACCGTATCAAGGCATGATCAGTACAAAAGGCAGCAAGAACTTCAGCTCGATAGTTTATGAAAGATGGAAATAAGATCCTATCATTCTGTTGCATTCTTTGGGTGGCTTACATGGTTACAATGTGTGTAATGTAAAGCCCACTCGTGCTAAGTACTAACACGAAAATATGTCTAGGATACAGCAAATCTAGAGTGCAGGACTAACATTACAAACAAAGAGGAAAAAAATTGTGTGGGCTTCCTGACTTTGATACGTAAACACCTGAAGATGCGGCTTAGTGCTAAATACAGTAGTACACCAAGCTTAGTACTGTATACCTATAGTACTCCCTGCCAGCCATAACAAAAATCATGGACTAACAATCACTGATGGTTGGTAACTTCTAACACCCTTGTTTCACAAACAGTTTGATGAAACATCCATTTTCTGTTTGTGTGCTACTGTATTTAACAACAAGTGATAGCCCATAAATATTTACGAATACAGCAATGAAATGGAATCCACACATCTTTATCTAATGTACTGATGGGCTCCCCCCCCCCCCCCCCCGATTTGATTAATTTGGTGCATCCTATCAAAATTTGGTGTATTACTGGGACCACAGGCTTTCCTTCGTGCCTATTTATTTGGTAGGGGAGCCTTCCTGTCATTGCAAACGAACACCAGCAATTCCTTAATTCCTAATCTAACGAATGAAATTTCTTTCTGTTCTTTGCACTGATCGCTCCTGCCACTCTCTACGAGTTTATAATTTAAACTGATGTTTTACAAAGCATGGTAAAACTATATTTCAGTGAACATGGAATACTGAATCAAGTTCAGAGGTGAACACATCATTAAGTTTGTTCCCATTTCATCTTCATACCATGTAAAGTTTCGTTACCCTCGCCGTAAACTGCTTTGACTTATAATTGTGGGCGTCTCCTTCTTCCTCATCTTGTATATTTTTAGTTTATTTTAATAAATTATGTTAAGTTTAAAAATATGCAAGTGCAGAGCCTTAAAAGGAAAAATAGATTTTATTGTCCTCGTTACTGCTACATAATCTGTTTGGACATTAAAATTTCCAACTCCTGAAACATTTCATATAAGTTGACAAACGTAACTAGAAACTAATTGATAAAATATTTATGCATAATCATCGTCAGCTATCCTCCACCTTCAACTCTTCACTCATCTGTTCAACATACTAATATTTTTCATTGTTAGTTTTACCAAAGAGGCGAGCTTGTCTTATAGTTATAATAAATTAATAAAAAACAATGTTATGTGGAGTTTAAAAAGCTAGCAGGTACTCACATTCCAGAAGTGTTCGACCCGTTATCAAGTATGTAATTTCTTTAGATAAAAGACTGCATTAAATATTGACTTCAATCTGATTCATACAACACACAAACTCTCAAGAAGACATCAAATAAAAGTTAACCCCATCAGTGCAGAAACTAAAATTGGTTCCCTCGATTTCTCCCCGCAAATGCAAATAAGAAGCGTTATGAGAATTTTTCAATTGGCTAATAACGATGACTGCCCACGTAGAAAAAAATTGAAATTCAGTGTTTATGTAAAAAAGAGATGTATTTTGAAATACGTCGATTACTTTGCATCAAATGGTTGTGTACCAGCAGAGTTGTGCAAGAAGAACCAAATTTCCAAATTAAGTTGGGTTTGAAAATTGATTTTCCTGAAAAATAACATGGATATTTTTTAGGCCTGTGTTTATACGGTACTGTACCAAGGAATTTGTTTGGTCATTATATTTTCAATTGGATTTACGAGATGGTAAGCCCTTATTCCGAGTCTCTTTCATGTTTCTAATGTAAGTGGCCTTACATGTTGGTTCCCCACCTGGAATTTCATATATGACTTATTTTTTCAGGTTTCTTTCTTTATTTTTCTGATCGGTTGTACTGCTTGGCATAGTTAGTTATTTGTGATATAGTGACATGAATGATATCAAGGTCATATTCAGTGGGGGAAAGTTTTCTAAGATGCTCTGCAGCATGTGGAGAATACGGCATACAAACAAAACTGGTTGGTTTCGGTTTGGGTGGGTCAAGTTTGAGTAAGTTATTATGATCGATCAATTTAATGAGCGGGTGGAGTGAGAAACTATTCAATAACGGAAAAAGCCTCTGATAAAGAGCAGCTGACAAACCAACTTCCAAAAGAAAGACTTGAACTGAATGAACAAGCAAACAAGCATTTGCAACGAGCACAGAAGTAACACAAATTAGAAAACAAAAACGAGCTCGTTTGACGTGTAAGGTAAGGTTTTGCTAATCCGAAGTCAAAACAGCAAAGTAACACAAATAAACTTTCCTGTAAGGTTTCACATACCGCAGTTTTCCTATACTGTTTAGTCCACGTGAGACCTTACTGCTGCATTCAACCATTAGACACGTAAATAAAATTTTAACCCTATAGAGTGTATAATATAGGCTACACACTCGCCTATTTTCGGGGCTAATTTTGTCAGCATTTTTCTAGTCTGTTCTTCTCCTTTCTGTTCACATGGGTATATACCCCACTTTTCAAGATTTCTTATTCAAGACTTCAAGACTGGTATTTCATTTTTATTTTTAACGACGTTTCCGGGTTTTGAAGGAGTCGCACGAATCCTGTATTATTTAATCTGTAGGTCTGTACTAAGTATAATAAAAGTATGGTTTTACGATTTTTCAGTGATGTCATTTAGCGAAGTAGAATGAACCAATCAGACCTAGCGTGTCTTAAAGTAAAAACTGTAAAAACATGTGTATACAGCAGTAAGGTTTCACGAGGACTAAACAATAGAGGAACACTCTGGTGTGTGAAACCTTACAGGATAGTTTATTTGTGTTACTTTGCTGTTTTGACTTCGGGATAGTCAAACCTTACCTTAAACATCAAACGATATAGATTTCGGGTTTGGTTACCCCCTAGGTAATGTATGGTAGCAACCTGCAATGTCAAACTGCAGTGGAGCAGTGGTACTGTGACTAAGGTTGGCTCTATTGACATAACTGTCGATGGGCCATAATGCTTCAGTTCACATGCGTAGATTGAGTACATAATGTCTCTGAAACAGACGATCTAAGACGATGCTTTCTTTCGCCAGAGAATGTGAAACCATGTCTTGGTTTACTGCTCCGAATTGTAGAATAACTTTTCAGACCAAAACAATCCAGACTTTGAAATTTGTCCTCAAGCGAGGTGACTGGATAATGTTATCTTGTGAGAAAGCGGCCCTTATAATACAAGCCAATCAAAATGAAATCATGAAAACGGTTGATCGTTAGTTTGCTCATGAAAAAACAGTAAAAGTCTTCATGTACGGAACCACTAATGGTCGTTTTGTTTCCCCCGATCTGGGCGACAGCTTGGAATCATCTCTAAAACAAGTTTTGCTACCGTAGCATAACCGAGCTTGTTTGATAAACGATGAAAATTAAAAGGCAAACGAATATGCTAGCCGGCAATGCGAAAGAAAATTTAAATGACTACAGATGATGGATCATAAGATTAACGCAGTAAAATTAGGGAAAATAGGTCAAAGTACGTCTTGTCCTGCTTGGTCATCATACGTTGGCTGAAAGACAGGCAAAACTGAGTTGGATCTGAAAGGCTGTTTGAACATAGGTTAGCAATATGTGGTATGCTGAGTGCCACCAGTAGGTATATTTGCTGATCAGGGGTTTGGTGGTTCGATTGGCGGAATGGTTAGTACCACTGTTCCACAAGCCGCAGGTCTAGAGTTAATCCTGCCTCAGCCAATACCTCTGCATTAGGAAAGAGAAAATAACTGGAAAAACGCTTGTGTTTATGACAATTGTGTACGTAAATAGTCCTGGGTATTTCATACCAAAATAATCACTCTCCGTCCAGCAACAACATTAGCAATTCAAAAGGACGTTTTTTTTCTGTTTGCTTTGTATTTTTGCCACTACGTAAGTGCTTCGAGCAACATTTTGTATTCAATTGCCAATTGTGAATTGTACGTCTTGGGCACGGAAATATGTAATATTGTTATTTATGTTATAATTAACATACAATTAATTAAATGAAAAGTACTCTGTTTTTTTACGAATATGATCGGGCACCAATATACTTATAAAATACTTCAACAGGCAATTGACCCAAAAGCTGTTTAAAAGCCTGTGACATTACTTACCACAATTCTTATGTCTTTTACCACTTTAGTAAACTGTATGTGCAAAAGGAAAATACAAACAAAGTTAGGCTAAACTCTTTAACGAAAATGACAAAAATAAAAAATGCTAAAAGTTTAATTCGGAACAAAACCATGTGCTAAAGGAAAAGATAATTTTTACAATCAATGTTTGGCAGCCGTTCTGACAGTCGTTTTTACTGTAAAATTAAGAAAGTTACCGTAAAACTAATGTCGCTACCTGTTAAATAAAAACAAAATGAGAATAACTGCCTTCATTGTTGCCCGGCCAGTGACTTTGAAAGTACTGTAGGACCTTTGACTGGAGGAAAATATGTAAAGTGAAATTGATGTAAATTAGAGGTTTGCAGTACCATTCACCGTGTAAACAATTCAATGATTTCTCATTGTGCAGCATGGGCAATTCAACTTGACAGAAAATAAGAATGAGGCATTTAACATTAACAATTTGAGAGAAAAAATCATTGCTAATTTTTACGAGGAAAACAAAGTTAGCCAGTGTAAGGGCTCGTTTACGCAACGACAGTTTTCTCGCTGACTAGTTTTTACTTGATCAATACTAAATCTGATGGATGTTTCTCGCCTTTACCAGAGTATGCGGCTTTCGAGTTGTCTATGCGTATTAGTAACCATGGCAACGACGCAGACGCAAACCTTCTCCTCGTGCCTCGTGACACTGCATACGATGCTTGCAACATTTGAGCGTCGATTTATGACAAGAAGAAAACAATTTATTCTGCATTAAAAGACGACGGAATGTTTTTTTGTATGCCGGCATTCGATGGTTTGTCTTCGTTTCTATAGCCACGAAATGGATGCCATGTTGGATTTTGAATTCTCGCTACGAGAATCTATTTATTCTACCGACGTTTGATCATTGCTAGAAGCTGTACTTTGAGGGAGAATAGCAAATTTCGGAAATAGCGTGAAATGACAACAATCTTGTAGCAATGTTTAAAATTACTGTAGCACGTTGTTCTTTATCCGTGTTGTTATTTATAATACATACAATTTGTTACCTATTACCGCATTTAGTAGCAACGGGAAACTAATAATAAATAAATAACGGCTGACTAGCAAATAGCTTTCGGCGAGCGAGAAGGCCTTTTTGTGTAAACGCGCCCTAACAGATGTTAAAACAGCAGACAACACCAGTTTTTCTTTAGTGCCTTGTGATACTTTTGCTGAGATACACTATTTTAAGCCAGTTTATCTTTAAAAATATCTGGCTTAGGCCAGGGTTAGGAATACGTTACGGATATTCGGCTGGGGATAGATAGTCATTATGACAATTACTCAAACACATTAAAGCGATTAGGCAAGCATGCTCATGGTTTAGACGACAGCAATGAAAAAGGGGTTGCGCGTTCATTCTGCATGCAATAGCAGAAAAAGGGGAAATGGCAGAGGACGTGAAAGGTAATGTCGATCACATATAAATACCAAAGAAAATAGCATAACGTGTATTGTTTTCGGTAAACTATAAGCTCTCAAACTCTCTGCCCTAGCAGAAACGACACCAATGCGACAACAAAGGGGCAATGTGACAACCTTGTCTTCCTGCTACAGCAGTGTACATTAAGCCGAAAATGCTTTTTTTGTTGATTGGTTCCTGATATCATCAATACTCGATAAACTATAATTGTAGCTGTAGTTTGCCACTCGAGTTTTTATTTCCGTAAGGGCTCCATCTTTGTCGTCGGTCATGGGATCTTAGCAATGATAAATTCGAATTTGCCACTAAATCGGCGTGTTCATGTCACATAAATCCACTGGACGAGTTTTCACCATATTTTTTTTTTTGATAGGGCTGCGTGCTTGGCACTTTTAAGCCTGACTACGTTTTTAGGGGAAGCCTAATATTTTATCTAAATCTGTCCTTGGAAACTTGAAACCATTTTGTATCTCATTTATCAACTGACCGTCTATCTTTTTAACATACCTGTTAAATTGATCAAGCTGGCCAGTTTGCATCAATATACATGATACTGATAACCGGGAAATTGCAGACACCAATGAAAAACCGATTACTGGTACATCACTACTTTAATTAAGCAGACTGTGTGCTTTAGCGACTGGGTTAAGTATAGTAATTTTCCATAACTTGATGATAAATACTAACGAAAAGTAGCATATCACTTTAGGAAGAGATACATACCACTGCAAAGTCCTATGAAAATTCCTTCAACAGTATCTTATCAATCCAGGATATCCAAATTCATCCTGTGCCTAGAGCCTCCTATGGGCACACTGACCATAATGGTAGATAGCCGCAAAAGGGACAATTTTGATAAGTAAATCAGTAATGACCAGTATAGTGTGAATGATTACCACGTTGCACATCTGCATTAGGTGAATTGAAGATGGCTAATTCTTCTTAAGCTTACATGAATTGATTTACTCTGGGTTATATCCCACAGTAAATCAATTCATGTAAGACTAAGAAGAATTAGCCATCTTTTTTTTACCCATTAGTTAACAATGAGCCATCAGTTATACTTTGACATTATTTCATCATGTATTTCGAAGCACTGTTCGAATCGAAATTGCCAAAGAAGGAAGCGTTAATGTTTTATCTAATTTGTAAAAAAAAAATCACAAACCTAATACTAAGAATAATTCGTACATGATATATGGCACTGAAAATAGAGTTTTATTTGTGAGCATTTGTTAATAAAAATTCAGTGCTGCTGGACTTTTCGTAGTTTTACATTTTATTATCTACCTTCGAGAAAAAAATAAAATGACGGTGCCTTGCTTGTCCAATGGGTCCAAAGCGTAATGGTTAACACTATTAACGGTTTTTCCTTTAAATGGAATGCCAAACTGGAAGGAAACTTGACAACGCATTACACTTACACATACATATAAACAATGTAACATGACAGTATGCCACAGCGCAACCATGAAGATGTAGCCCTTACATTCAAAGATTTTCAACGAATTTCCTTTTTTCTTAGATGGATGCTTCTTTATAAACCACAATACCTTTCTAGCTGCAAGTTATGACTGTGTGAAAATGCGTATGGTACTGCTCAGTTTCAGTTTTGTCATAGTAGTTAATGAACCAGTAACTAGCTAGAACAATCCGCATTCAACATGTGGTAACACCCGTTTAACACCTTTAGGCTGCATACAAAATTTATCTTTGAAGGGTTTTGCAGACATGGTTATGAATAGAGGACTGACAGGCTTTCGAAAATTGAACTACTGTAGGTTAAGTTACGTGGTATGTTTTCCCAACATTCAAGGGGCATGGACAAATTGTGCATGTACTGCAGTGTTTATGATATATCTGTTATCCATCCATATATAAGTTGATTTTACTAGGTCTGCACCTGCGAAAAATTTCTCCATCACATGTTCCTTAAAGGCTTTTTTTTTATATCTATATATCTTGATCTATACTACACCAGGAATAGCATCACTGGAAATAGTGTTCTTACTTAATGCGACGATGGAACTTTGATGTTTTGTTTTTAAATGCAAACGGTTTGGTTTGGTTTGAGTGAGATTTCTTTTTATTTTATGAGCAATTCTGCAGATTGCCTTAAATACGTATCCATAGTATCAAAGCTACAATAGATTTTCTTTAGTTGCAACAACATCCATTGCAACTTTAGCAATAAATTTTCTGTTTTAAGGAAGTAAAAAAATATACTTTTAGAATACCATAGGTCACTTTTGGTTAACAGTAAACTATTAACTGGTCCTTCTTATAAAGGTAAAGCCAACTTAAAAAAAAAACTGGAAAATCGTTATACATCCATATTCATACTAACATCATAACGTGACCTAATGATACAACAGAAACATGAAATTTTTGCATCATTGTTTTTGAACGAATTTCTATGATTCTTAGGTATAAGGGTATACCAGGTATACTCTTAGGTATATAAGGGTATATAAGGGTATACAAACAAAAATATCGTTTTAACAAGACTCTTTATAAGTTATGGTTTTTGAAAAAAAAACTTTGGAGCCATGCTAGCAATGAATCTCACATCAAATTTGCTTCCCTTACATACAGTTAAGCACTAGTAAGCCTTATGACGGAAAAAGATAGTAAAATAGTTTTACTTATTAAGCACTAGCAAACCTTATAACTTTGAAAAGATAGTAATAAAGTTTCTCTAATGAAGCACCAGTAAACCTTATAACTTTGAAAAGATTGTAAAAAAGTTTTCTCACCAGTTTCATAATCTTTTCCTGCAGGCATGAAAGAAAAAAATTCAGGTAAATTTCATGTAAACACTAAATTACCAAGAATGTTCACTGGTGTAGTACATCAACAAAAATTTTGTTGCAAATTACATTCCATAGTTTTTAAATGGCAATTACCCCGTGAGCCTGCACTAAACGAGTCATCAGCCAATGAAATTACTTAAAATCACTTACAAAGCATTAGTAAATCTTGTAACTTTGAAAAGATTGTAATAAAGTTTTCTCACCAGTGCCATAGTCTTTTCCTGTAGGCATGAAAGAAAAAAAACTCCAGGTAAATTTCATATTGACACTAAATTACCAAGAATGTTCACTGATGTAGTACACCAATAGAAATTTTGTTGCAAATTACATTCCATAGTTTTTAATTGGCCTTTACCCCATGAGCATCCAGGAAACGACAGTCATCAGCCAGCAAAATTACTTAAAATCACTTACGAAGCACTAGTAAACATTGTAACATTGAAAAGGTAGTAATAAAGTTTACTCACCAGTGCCATAACCTTTTCCTGTAGGCATGAAAGATAAAAAAAAAAACTTCAGGTAAATTTCATGTCGACACTAAATTACCAAGAATGTTCACTGGTGTAGTACATCAATAGAAATTTTGTTGCAAATTTTCATGTCTTTCATGACAATTACTCCATGAGCGTCTACTAAACGACATCATCAGCCAGCAAAATTATTTAAAATCACTTACAAAGCATTAGTAAATCTTGTAACTTTGAAAAGATTGTAATAAAGTTTTCTCACCAGTGCCATAATCTTTTCCTGTAGGCATAAAAGAAAAAAAAACTCCAGGTAAATTTCATGTAGACACTAAATTACTAAAAATGTTCACTGGTGAAGTGCATCAATAGAAATTTGTTGCAAATTACATTCTATAGTTTTTAAATGGCCTCTACCCCATGAGCATCCAGGAAACGACAATCATCTGCCAGCGAAATTACTTAAAATCACTTACGAAGCACTAGTAAACATAGTAACATTGAAAAAATACTCACCAGTGCCATAACCTTTTCCTGTAGGGGTGAAAGATTAAAAAAAACTTCAGGTAAATTTCATGTAAACACTAAATTATTAAGAATGTTCACTGGTGGAGTACATCAATAGAAGTTTTGTTATCAATTACATTTCATAGTCTTTATATGGCCATTACCCCATAAGCGTCCAGGAAATGACAGACATCAGCCAGCAAAATTGCTTAAAATCACTTACGAAGCACTAGTAAACTTTGTAACTTTGAAAAGATAGTAATAAAGTTATTCTTGCTAAGGACTAGTAAACCTTATAACTATGAAATGATTGTAATAAAGTTTTCTCACCAGTGCCGTAATCTTTTCCTGTAGGGATGAAAGATAAAAAAAAACTTCAGGTAAATTTCATGTAAACACTAAATTACTAAGAATGTTCACTGGTGGAGTACGTCAATAGAAGTTTTGTTATCAATTACATTCCATAGTCTTTATATGGCCATTACCCCATAAGCGTCCAGGAAATGACAGACATCAGCCAGCAAAATTGCCTAAAATCACTTACGAAGCACTAGTAAACTTTGTAACTTTGAAAATATACTAATAAAGTTTTTCTTACTAAGCACTAGTAAACCTTGTAATTTTGAAAAGATAGTAATAAAGTTATTCTTGCTAAGGACTAGTAAACCTTATAACTTTGAAATGATTGTAATAAAGTTTTCTCACCAGTGCCGTAATCTTTTCCTGTAGGCATGAAAGAAAAAAAAACTCCAGGTTCATTTCTTGTAGACACTAAATTACCAAGATTGTTCACGGGTGTAGTCCATTAATGGAAGTTTTGTTGCGAATTACATTCCATAGTCTTTAAATGGCAATTACCTCATGGGCGTCAGCAGCCAGCGAAATCACTTAAAATCTGAACACGTGTTATTCAATATAATTTTAGTCCTATTGCCTCCAACTTGTTATTTTTAGCCTTTGGAGTAACGTGGTAGTGTAATGATTTCAAAATGAGTCCTTACTCAAATCCGCAAGTGTGACGATCTCACGAACTTACATACTGGCTTGTAATTACCATGGCAACGATAGCACATCCTGCATGAGCAACCACGTCTAGCTTTGGGACTCAGAGTTCTCACCTCTCTTAAGTTCTAACTCTCTTTAAGTTCTTAACTTTCCTAAGTTCTTATCTCTATGATCTAAGAACTCATAGGAAACTAGTTACAAAAGGAAAAATCTTCTTTACTTTACTAATTGAAAACAATGGTGAGTTACATTGCTACAACAGAAACTAAATCATTTCTAAATTGTTTTAATCGTTCTTCTATTAGAATATCAAACGTCAATGTGCGCTGAATTTCGTCTTGAGCTTAAAATTATTAGGATATTTTAATGAGCTTACAGCCATGCACTCCCGCAACAAACTAAAATGGAGGGGGGATTGAGGCCTAATGGTGCGTCGACAACTTGGTCATTAGCGCCAACCACAGTCACAGTGCAGTGGTCTGGGTTGCCACTGCACCACACATTACAGAGATGTTATTCAAACCCCTAATCTAAATCTTGTCATACAGCTGTACCTCCTGCAAAAATTGAAATACACCGGACAGGAGGACAGACTTATCGCCCAATTGACGCGCAATGTCATGCGCAAGATGGAAACGACGACGAACACCATCAAGATGGCGACAATCAACAAGGAAGTGCCGGACCGTAAGTGGCCGTCGACACCAATAACATTCAGGAGACTCAACCCCTCGCAAAATGAAACAGTGAGTAAGTCGGGTGTGACCAATGCGCAAACGGGCCAACACTAACTCCTCACGGCGACTACGGCGACACGCCGAGTGCCACTCCTCGACAGTGCCTTTAATATCCCGCAATTTATTACCGTCCTGTCTGTCCCACAAGGCCTGCCAAAAAGCGTGTAACTTCAGACGCAGATTTGGAAAGGCGTCCGAGGGAACAAGGCTCAGTTCCCCGCCGAGAGGGCCAGAAAGGGCCCCTTTCGCTGCAGAATCAGCTTGCTCATTGCCACTTATCCCAACATGGCCCGGAATCCAGCAGAAAAGCACGGTTTTCCGCTGGCCAGGCAAGCGCGAAAGCAAAGCTTGGACACGCTGTGTTAAGGGGTTCCGAGGATTGTAATTCGCCAAGGACTCCAGGGCACTCATGGAATCACTAAAGATAATGAAATGCATGCCCTGAAGTTCAAGGATCCATTTCACCGCCAAACCGAGAGCCAAAAGCTCTGCAGAAAACACAGAATAGCCTGATGGAAGGCGATGGGCAACCGTCACTCCCTTACACACACAAGCACACGCCACGCCAACGTCAGACTTCGACCCATCAGTAAACAGCCGCTGATAACCGGCGTACTGGAAACACAGCTGCTGGAACTCCTGCAAGTACCTCCTGCAACTAAAATGGTACAACAACATCAGGAACAACCCAAAGCACAACTGCAAACTCAGACTAGGACCACAATCTCAGCATTAGTCTACCACTACAATCGACAGTGCAACTAAAAATGTCAACTTTTGTTATCAGACGAAGAGCACCATCACAAGCGATCCTCGTAAAAGCACGCCATTGTTTTGGTTTCGACGCAAAGACGTCAGCTACTCTCGTCTTGGGTAATCTGGTAAGAATTTGTCGTTTTGGTTTATTAATGTCTGTTTTAACGTTCAGTAAAGATTGGGCAATCAGATATTTCATAATTATTCATTAATTTCGTTAAAAACTACTTGCTAGTTGAAACAAACTTTTTTGGTTTTCGAAAAACCAAGCGTCGTCTGCTTCGAGGATTGGTTTGAGAGCAAAAACGTCATCAACTGAATCTCGCTCGTGTATACTATACTACGGGAAATAGCTGTACTATAGCTCAAACACGTTCAACTGGTTGAACTGACCCGGTAGATAGTAGAAGGTCCCTGAATTTACCCTGCTGGTGAAATGGAACCCATCGCTGTAGATCCAACCTGGTTTGTACTGAAGTTGGTTTTAGACCAAAACAAATTGGCGTCCGCAACAATTACACATACAGGTAAGTTCACTGTTAAAACGAAAAAATGCATCATGATTGGCTGGATGGCGTCGACCAGCTTGTGAGAGAATACCCAGACAAATAAGTTTTACATCAGGTCGTACATGTTTTATCTTATCCACAGAAATTCTGAATGCAACACATTGTATCAGTTAAGATGAAACACTATTCCCACACACACAATCAGTGGCACTTTTCAAAGAGCTTCTGAAACCCGACTGACTAGCTGTTCTGTATGAAAATCTGGTTACGTCTAGGTTATAGCATTACAGCCGGAGCCCTGAAGTCGCAATGATCGCACGTGTAAGCCTACAATATTCACAGTTTTGTGGTGCCTCAAATGGCCACCTACGGTTAAGACCTATTTTTCACAGGGTTCACTTCACGATGTACGTCTCTTAAGACGAGAAGGTTAGAAATACAAAATTGACACAAAATGCTCATCGTTAAACTTCATTTCCCGAAGCACATCATCGATATGCGCCTCCATCCTGGTACGACTAAATCGCGTTGCTTGGGGTTCAAACAGCATCCTTTTTTCAACATTGTCCTTTCAGAGACATTCAGGTCGGGAGAATTAAGGCCACTCTCCATTACCAAAAAAAAACGGAACGTTTTGAGTCACTTGTGTCTTCCTACCCTGCTCGTCTTCAATCTGTTCGTGACGTCAATGGAGTGAACATTGTGTATTAAGCTTGTGAGTGTAAGCCCACAATAAAATGTGCTTGCTATCATGCTTAGTTTACTCTGGGGAGGGGGGGGGGCTATCATTGTTTGGCACCGTGTACACACTTCATTACCAAGTAAGAAAGTTCTCTTGTATTGATCACCAATGGAAATTTTGTCAAGAACTGCTCTTCAGTCTTTAAAGGGCAATTAACCAATGAGCATTCAGAAAAAAATCAGTCATCAAAAAATGCGATCACTTAAAATTTGACCACTTGGTATTCAATAGATTTTTTGCCTTAACCTCAGCTGCTTGATTTTCTACCTTTAGTTTAATACTTTAACTTAATGATTATTTTCAATACAAGCCGGCCAAAAAAATGGAAGTATAACCATCTCGTGTCATTGTAAGTGGGCTCATGCCTGCCAACACAGAGATAGACGATCCTGTACAAGCAACAATATGTAGACTTTTGACTCAAAGTACCTAACTCTCTTAATTTAAGAAGAGAAGAAACTTGTTACCAAAGGGGAAAATAATTTACTGATTGAAATCAACATTGATAAGTCAATGGTCACAGTAAACTAAGCTTAATTCGATTTGTTTACATTAAATTTATTAAACCATTTTGATGAGACTAAAATCTTTCAAGTATTGATGTTTTTCGTTAAATCCGGTAAACATTGCTTTGGAAACAATGATCAATTTATTTTTAAAAATCGTGAATTGGTTTCTTTAAAGTAAAGGTCAACTTATATTCGTATAGTGTTAAAGTAGATTGCAATGTTAACCAGTGACCACTAAGATGAGGATGACTTTGTGTTCAGTTTGTGTTTTACGAGGCATTGACTTTGTGAAAATGCATATGGTACTTCTCTGATACAGTTTTACGATAGTGAACAAACAAATAACGACGAGCATGCTAGAATAGTCAGCTTTAAACGTGTTTTAACAATGATTTCAAACGAAGTATCAAATCCAAACCTTTGTTGTAATTACAAACTTAAAGACCTTCAGGCTGCGTAGAAATTTATCCTAGTAGGAATTTGGTAATATCGTATATAGAGTGGAAGAACAGGATATTAAAAATACAACAACCTTAGGTTAAGTAACGTAATTTGGTTTTTTAACATATCAAGGACCAGAGGAAAAATATTTCATGCACTGCAATGTTACCCATACAAGTGTGACTGTTTATACTAGAGCTGCACTTGCAGAAAATCTATAAGGTAAAAATCTTTACTAAATCTGAACTTTCTGGTTTGATTATTATAATGAAAAATCTGTACTACACAGGTATGGAGTCACAGGAGAAATATTGTTCCTAGTTACATGCATCGATGTTTTTTTTTTATCCAAACAGTTTGGGTCTGAACAAAGTTTCTCGTTATTTTATGAATAAATTTGCAGGTTGTTTTAAATACGTTTCCGTAGTATCATTTCTTTTAGTTGTGACAATATCCAAGATCCATTAGGTGAGTGCCCAACTTATAATAAATTCAAACTTTTGTAAATAAATAAATTTACTGTTTTGAGTGAAAAATCTGCTTTTAAAGTACTTAAATGCTGAAACAACACAACATCAAGAATAAATAAATAATTTATAAGATTTTGAAAGCATTTCGAGGTTGTTAACATATAACGTCTCTGTATTCATTACCATAATCCATCGTGGTTGGAAAAGACGATAAGAGTACGTCATATATCCCGAATATTGGCCAATACCCTCTTACAAACATTCGAACGAAATCGCAAACATGTTGTTGTGCTATTACTGATGACGACTTACAGGTTATCTGACGACAAACTAAATAGCCTGGGCAAGTGATCCCTATCATAATGATAATTTAACCACATACATTTTATTCAAAAATATTTTCGCGTTAATCCCTCGCTCATTTTTTTATAGCATTTAGATTTATGCTTGGTGATTTGACACAACCCCAGCTGGAGCCATAGTGCCATACGGCAAAGTGAATAATTTTGATATGCAATTCATTGTTGTCTGAAAATATGAAACCACTAAAACCCACATTGCTCGAATAAAAGATCACAAATTATACGTAAACTTTAACGAAATGATTTATTTTGTTTTCTGAGAGGTTTCGTATTTTGAGATTTATTCATTCTTTATTTTGAAACACTGTTGCATGTGAAGTTGCCATAGAACGAAGGGCTCACGGTTTCCCAATTTAAAAATGACAGACCCAGTTCACAGATTAGTTTGTGAGTAGTAAATGATATGCAGCACTGAAAGTATACAGTTTGATGACTTGGTGTATTTATGGATAACAATTCAATGCTAGAGACATTCGCAGTTGTGGGGAAAAAATGAAGGTGCTTTGCTTCTTCATAATTACTTATGGGTCATAGTTAAAACTATTAACGGGGATTTCCTCTAACGGCAAAGCCAATCTGAAAAAACTTGAAAAGCCTTGCACGTGCATATAGTACACATAAACACATGTCTAACAACAGAAACATGAAGATTTAAGAGAGAACTGCTCACTGAAGACCTCAGTAAATTTATTAAAAGATCATTATGACCTCCGCCTCCGAACACTAGTACAGTATTGGTATCTTGTGGCCCATCCATCAATCGAGTATGTGGTGAATAGATTTTTTTTTAACTTTATGTATATTTTTTTAACTATTTGATTACGACAAATCCCATTATGAGGATGCATTTGTTTTTTTACTTTTTAAAATCAACAAACATTTTCAGCAAGTTTACAACGATTTAAAAGATGAAAAACCTGCACGTTTGGCGATGCCATCGGGGACCAAAGTGTCCCTGGCAGGTCTAACCTTGGTGATAAGGTGGTAAGGTGGTAAGGTAACGTTGGTGGTGGTCGTGTCCCCCACCCCACCTTCGTCTCTTCCACATTCCTGGCCATTGCTTTATTTCATTTTTTAAAATTTTATCATATTGTTGAAATTCAATATAAGTAATTTCTTATTTTTTAAAGACGTTAATTTTACAGTGAATGCCGTATAATTTGTGGCTGGCTGTTAGCGACCCCCCGGTCCTTGCCAGCCCCGTTGCTATTGCGACAAACTTTGATTTATTATATTATTTATTATGTATCCTTTACATTCAATGATTTTCAATGACCCCCAGTGATTCTAATGCCTACACTTGTTTATAAACTAGAATCTATATAACTACGATCGTAAGATTTTTTTGTTTGTGTGTGTGTAAGTGTGTGTGAGTCCACAGTGATAATCTCGATAATGCTTATCATATTGAAGTCCGCAGTGGAAATCTCAATAATCGTAATTCTTTTGTTTGTTTGTATGTCTGTCAAACGGAATTGCTTGTATAAGTAATGATTCGAACTGTGTTTTCAACAAAGAGGCATAGTACTGGTGACGTCATGTTTTTCGAGTCACAATATTTTCATGCAAATGGGATGTAGGCCTCTATGTCTCTTAACCCAGGATCTAACTAAGTCTAATGAAAGCTTGGGCGACTGATAACGGGAAATCACAGTATTTTCATGCAAACTGGAAATCTCAACAATGCTCTATAAAATCAGCCATATACGAGGGATGCCTTAGTATCTTTCTAAAAAGAAAATTTAAACTCATTAAGAAACTCTTAAAGCTATGCAAACAATAAATCCTACAACAAATTTATTTTATTTGTAGAAAGTTAAGCACTAGTGAAACTGATTAATTTGGAAGAAATTGTGTATTTCTTACCACTGCCATGATTTCCTGTAAGCATGAAAGGAAAAATATTCCGGGTAAATAGAAACAAAATTACCAAGAATGTACACTGATTTAGTATATCAACAGAAATTTTGTCACCAACTACATCCCGTAATCTTTGGAGCGCTATTAACAATGAGCATTCAGGAAGACGACATACATCAGGTAGAGAGATTACTTAAAATTCGATTACATGGTATTCAATAGACTTTTGCCTTAAACCCAGCAGCTTAATTTTCTAGCCTTTAGATTTAATACTTTAAGTTAATTATTACTTTTAATATAAGCCCGCAACAAAATTGTAACTGTAACCACCTCGTGTTAAGTGTAGAGGATTCAAATTTTGACATGTTTTCATCCTTTATTCGTAGTGCTGTTGGAATAGAAATTTTCAAAGGCAAGACTGACTCTTGTTCAATTAAAAAAAAATGAGCCCGAATTCTAAGATAATTCCTGAGTAAGATATGCAGAATGGCACTAAAGTAGAACTTAATTTATTACCATTTCTTAATAAAATTCAATGCTGCAGCCAGGGCTTCATAGTTTTGCATTTAATTATCTTCGATTTTTTAAACAAAAATTGAAAAAATACTGGCGATTTATTAGTCCCAGTTTCGTTAGGGTAATGGTTAAATCTATTAACGGTTTTTTTAATTTAAAGGAAAAGCCAAAATGAAAAGAAACTAGTACGCCCTTACATTCCCACGTACATATAAACACCCTAATATGACATTATACTTTAACAGAAACAAGATTATGTATCCCTTACATTCAATACATTTCATTGAAATTCAGTCATTCTTAGATGTACGATTTTTGATAAACCAGCACATTTCTAACATTAAAATTTACACTGGGAAAGTAAACCTTTCTTAGCCATGCAAACAAGGAATCCCGCAGAAAATTTGTTAATTTATATCTTATTAACCACTAGCACACCTTATAAATTTATAAAACGTAATAATAATGTGTGTTTCTCACCATAGCCATGTTCACCTGTAAGCAAAAAGAAAATAGTGTAAGTAAATTTCATGTAGACGCTGCATTACCAAGTAAGAAAGTTTACTTGTATTGATTAATTTTCTAGCCTTTAGATTTTATACTTTAAGTTAATGATTATTTTTAATATAGGCCCGCAACAAAATTGTAACTGTAACCACCTCGTGTTAAGTGTGTAGGATTCAAATTTTGACATTTTTTCATCCTTTATTCGTAGTGTTGTTGGAATATAAATTTTCAAAAGCAAGACTGACTCTTGTTCAATTAAAAAAAAAACATGAGCCGAATTCTAAGATTAATTCCTGAGTGAGACATGCAAAATGGACGAAAGTATAACTTAATTTATTAGCATTTCTTAAAAAAAATTCAATGCTGCAGCCAGGGCTTCATAGTTTTTCATTTAATATTCTTCGATTTTTGAAAAAAAAATGAAAAATATACTAGCGATTTGTTAGTCCTAGTTTCATTACGGTAATGGTTAAATATATTAACGGTTTTTTAATTTAAAGGAAAAGACAAAATGAAAAGAAACTAGTACGCCCTTACATTCCCACGTACATATACACACCCTAATATGACATTATACTGTAACAGAAACAAGAATATGTATCCCTTACATTCAATGCATTTCATTGAAATTCAGTCATTCTTAGATGTACGATTTTTGATAAACCAGCGCATTTCTAACATTAAAATTTACACTGGGAAAGTAAACCTTTCTTAGCCATGCAAACAAGGAATCCCACATAAAATTTGTTAATTTATATCTGATTAACTACTAGCACACCTTATAAATTTAGAAAACGTAATAATATGTGTTTCTCACCATAGCCATGTTCACCTGTAAGCAAAAAGAAAATAGTGTAAGTAAATTTTATGTAGATGCTGCATTACCAAGTAAAAAAGTTTACTTGTATTGATCACTAATGGAAATGTTGTCATTAACTGCTCTGTGTAGTCTATAAAGAGCAATTAACCAATGAGCAATCAGAAAAAAGCAGTCATCATCCAATGAGATAACTTAAAATTTGACAACATGGTATGAAATGGGCTTTTGTGTTAACCCCAGCAGCTTGCAAACAAATCATGGCTAAATTATTTATTAGAATACTTCAGTTAGCGGTTAGGATGCCAAAGCAAACTGTAGCCTAAGCTTAATTCTACTTGTTGAGATTAAAATTTTTCAAGCAGTAATGTTTTTCGTTGAAGTAAGTGAACATTGCTTTGGAAACACTGATCAATATATTTATTTTTAAAAATCGTGAATTATTTTCTTTAAAGTAAAGTTTAGCTTGCATTCATACTGTGTCAAAGTACATTTTTATGGTAACCAGTAATAGTTTGTTGAGGATGATTTTGTGGTTTAATTTGTAATTTACGAGAAATTGACGTTGTAAAAATGTGTATGGAATTTCTCCAATGCAGTTTTTCTGTAGTAGTTAATGAATAAAATAACAACCAATGTGCTAGAATATCTCAAGGACCAGTGGAAAAATAGTTCATGCACATAAATAGTTCATGTACTGCAATGTCAATGATATATCTGTTAATCATCCATGTATAACTGTTTATGCCAGCTCTGCATCTCCAGAGTATTCCTTAGCCGTACATCTACACTATACCAGGGATAGAATAATCACAGGAGAAATAATGTTCTAGTTACACGTAGCATTGGAACTAAGTTTTTTATTTGGCTATCAGTTTGGTTTGAACGAAATTTCCGTTTATTTTATGAGCAATTCTGCAGATTGTCATAAATATATATCTGTAGTATCACAGTTAACTTAGATTTCCTTCAGTTGTGACAATATCCGAGATCCATTAGGTGAGTGCTTAATTTAAATAAATTTAAACGCATGTAATAAATTTGCTGTGAATAACGAAATCTGCTTTTTAAGAACCTAGATGCAGAAATAACACAACATCCAAAAGAAATACACAAAGATCATAAATACAGATCATAAATATCCAAATATCCGCGCCCTGCAACTGAAAATTTGTGCTCCCGTAAAAAAGGATATTTTGTTAAAACATGGTGCTGTAGAAGAAGAATTAGGTGGGCAAACCATTTATGAACATCAAATGTTGCACTGCAGCAAAAAATTTGAACTGTAAATCAATGTTTTGAGATGTTTTGAAGTCCGTTACTGATCGATCGTGGGAGGCATATACAGATGCGTTGATTTTTGTGGCTAAAACCTATTCTACGAGCTCTCAGGTGGTTTTTTTGAAGAACTTTAAAGTTCCACGAAATAGACGAGGGGCTTTTGAATTGTCATTATAGATAACACTCCATGTTTCTTGAATTTGGTCGTATGAAACAATTAAATATTTGAACCAGTTGTGGGCTTGAAGCATCATAGTGGCAGCTTATATTGGTGAGAGCCCTTCAAAGTGCAAACTGTGTAACGCAGCTTTTTGATGAGTGAAGTGTTGGAGGTGGCGTTGTAACATTCATTCCAGTGTTGGGCCATTTAAGTGCAAATCGTGTGGTGCTACGTATGCACGAAAGGGGTGCTTGACATCAATATTGTGGCATTTCTTTCCGTGAGAGGCCTTGTAAGTGTTAATTGTGTGTTGCTGCAGTCGCTTTTGTTGGGGATCTAGAAGTACATGGGTTTATTCCTTTTTGGTGAGAAACAATGCAAGAGTAATTTTCAAACGGCAGGGCAGTTATCTTTGTGGCGAGTAGCATTCTTTGTGTGGTTTGGGAGTCGCTTAGAGCGATTTCTGGCCGGTGCGAGGATTGTCGGTCGACTTTATCACCGGTCTAAACATTTCTATTGTGTGGAATGTGGCGGGATTCTCGGACAAATTTGTGTAAATGTTTGAGTGGTTAGTTTGTGGGTGATTATCATGGCTCCAGGTACCCCCTTGGTGAGTGCGAGGGTTACACGTTTGCAGTCCCGCTTGAGGAACCTTTCTGCAAATAGATGTTCCACCTCAATACGTAAATATAAAAAAGGGTCAGTTGGTGTAAGGACCCTTGGTAAGAAGCATGGGCAGGCCTCGGTGAGGTCTTTTCGATTCACTTCCCCAATTCTCCCTTCAGATGACAGCTTATGTGGGCAAGCCAATTCTACATTCGCTTTTAGTGAACTAGCAGCAACATCTGGGGCACAAGACTTACCAATTATATCATCTCCTACTGCCTCCGTGGGTGCGCTGTGCCTTTCTGGGCTTTCGGGTGTATCTTCTGTGGACTGCGGTGGTGAGAATAGTCTCGCCGGGCTGTCATGGGCAGTGGATACTCTGCGTTGTGAGGTTGCACATCTCAGTCGGAAGCAAGACTTGCTCGTTCAAGAACAGGAGTTTGACGTGACGTCATTGAACCTGCGCTTAGACAAATTAACCTCTGAAGTGGACACCTCTAAGAGTGTCCGTCATGATATCAATGAGGGTGCTGCCGCTGTTGGGTTCTGTGGGTCTATTGTAGAGGATATGCCGCCGTCTCCTCCTGGGTGTAATTGTAATTGTGACAAGGGATCGCTCCCTATTGGTAAGGCCTTAAATGGTGAAGCTCCGTGGCAGCTGTTGGCGAACTATATGGAATCAATCATGAAACTATTTAATGCACACCAGGCTGCTACTGAAGCGAGACTTGCTACTGCAACAGAAGAAATCCTTACTGGGAGCTTTAGACAAGCTATACCAAATACAGGTGCCACATTCTCCCACTGTTGGTGCTTCGGATGACCGTTCTGAGGGATTGTGCCATGCTTCGAATGAAAATGTTTCAGCTGCATTTCGGGAACCTGGTGAAAGTCCACCGTCTGTACTATCTGTGGTGGGGCCGAATGTTGTGGAGGTTCGTTTGGTACTCTCTAAGAACCTGCTGGGAGACTTGCAACTACTTTCCTGCCATTTGGAGGAGCACGGCAAGTCTGATGGCGGAGTTTGTTTGCCACCGATACCACAGTTGGTTACTGCTCCACGTCATTGGAACAATTTGGATCCTGCTGCATCCCGCTGGGTTACTGTGCGGAAGCTTCAGCACGAACCAGCTAAAGCCTCTGGGTCAGATGCCATTGCAGGACTGGTGACGGCTGAGGAGGATGTCTCCGATCTTGTAACTGAAAGTGGGTTATTTTGTTTTCCTCCTCTATCTGAAATTCTAAAGGAGGGTGTGTGCAGTGATGAAACCGTGTCCAAGGAAACTGTCCCACTGCCCAACGTCTTGTCGGGAGGTCGTTTTACTTCACCTGTGAATACATTAATACTTGGTGATTCCCATGTTCGGGCGCTTAGACTTCATAGGGGCAGGGGAAGTACACTTAACTGGACCTGGCCTGGCCTCCGGGCAGAGGATCTTGCACCGAAGTTGAGGCATGTATTGGCAAACAGTGTGGAGTATCCTAATGTCATTCTGTGTAGGTGGAAATAATGTACCCTCTTGCTCTCCGACTTTCGTGGCAAACCACCTGGCTGTATGCATAAATAAGATACGAGAAGTGCGACCGGGTGCGAGGATCATCTGCATGGGTATATTGCCGCGGTTGAAGCACCGACTCCTTGTAAGCCAGGTTAACAGTGAACTTTTTAGAATGTGTAAGCACAAACGTGTTCAATTTGTTGTTGTTTGGAATCTGCTCACGTCCAGGAGTGGTATGTTGGCGAGTGATGGATTACATTTGACCAGCGCTGGCAAGCGTATTCTCTCTGTTGAATTGTCACACGCATTAGGAGATTCATCATACCAGGGAAACTGGGGAGAGTAATTGGTTTTGCGCCATCTTTAAATCGCAACAATGTGCCAGGAGGTGAACTGTGTGAGGATTACCGTGACGACGGTCATTATACACCCATTAATAGCGTCTCCTCTACTCGCTCTCCGGGGGTTTGCCGTGCAATGTCCGATCTCCGATGTGTTTTAATCAATGCCAGAAGTTTATTTACGAATCTTCAGGACTTCAGATTTGTACTGGCCTCGGACAGCTACGACATTGTGCTGGTAACAGAATCTTGGTTAACAGATGCCCACCCAGACAATCTGGTAGTCGGCGGCTACCCCTACAATGATGTAAGAAGGGATCGTGGCTCTAGGGGTGGCGGACTTTTTGTTGCAATTAGAACTAGTATCCCGTACAATGTGGTAAAAATTGCCAATGCTTCAGAGGCACTTTGTGTAGACTTATTAGATATCAAAATTCGTTTATTCCTGGGTTATTTACCAGACAAATTTGACCTTGTGTCGGTTACGGCGATGTGCCATGAGCTCAAAACGTCTCCCAATGATAAGTACCATTTAATTGTTGTGGGTGATTTTAATATGTCATTTGTCTGCTGGGATAAGTTATCTTCGAGTCATCCGAATGGAGAGCTTTTCCTGGAGTGTATTTCAAACCTGGGATTATCTCAGCTAGTTATGGAACCTACTCGTGAGAATAATATATTAGATCTTGTCCTTGTGGATAGTGAACGTACTGTGTATGGCACTTGTGTAGTGGACCACCTGGGCCACAGTCACCATAATATGGTTACCTTTTTACTTCATAATGCCTTAACGACAGATAGGACTTGGGACAGCTCATTTAAACCACCGATCATCCTTGACAGGTTGAAAATGTACCTCCATGATGTAATTTGGTCAAATTTTCAGTCCTTTTCCAATGTTAATTTGCTTTACAATAACTTTGTATCTGTCCTTAACAAGGCCATTGATTTTAGCCGTACTACAGCAGATCCTATTCTTCCAAAAAATAATAATAATAAAAATACCGTGCTTAAGTATCGGTCGCTGATTCCAAGAACACATTTTGAAGTTAAAATCTAAAAAACTGGTTCTGTGGCATAGATACAGGGATGATCGTTCGGTCGAGAACCTCCGGTTATATAATAACTGTCGATTTGAGTCCAAGTCTGTGAAAAATTTTGAAATAGGTAAAGAGCGAGCTATAATTAAAGATGGCAGTATGTCCGCGCTGTTTAAATTTATCAAAAGAAGATCTGGAAGAGTGCGCACCATCCCACCACTTGCTGTCGATGGAGAATTTGTGTCCCAGAACCCTGCTAAAGCTAATATTTTTTGTAAAAAATTTTCCGAAAATTTTGTTAGGGATAATCATGACTTACCAACTATTGATATGCTCCATATCCATGATAACCTGTGACCTGCCCGTTTTTACAGCTGAGGTGATCCTTAATGCTATTTCCGCAATGAAATCAAGTAAATCTTGCGGCCCGGATGGGTTCTCTGTTAATCTTTTGAAAAACATTAAATATGAAATATGTGTACCACTCAGCTGGATTTGTGAGTTATCCATGAGGTCAGGCATTTTACCTGACATCTGGAAGACGGCACGCATTAGTCTTATTCTTAAGAAAGGCGAGGCATCTAATCCTTGTAATTATAGGCCTATTGCTTTGACCTGTGTTTTATGCAAGGTTATGGAACGGGTTATTCGTCATAAAATGCTTACCTTTGCAATTGAGCACAATCTTATATCTAAAGACCAATATGGCTTCGTCCCCAGACGTTCAACATGTCTACAACTATTAGCCTCGCTGGAGTCTTGGACAAGTTCGGTGGATGCTGGCCTGCCAGTACATGCTGTTTTTATAGACTTTGCAAAGGCTTTTGAGTCAGTCTCCCACCCTAAGTTGCTGGCAAAACTCAAACATTATGGATTTAGGGGAAGCCTTTTGGACTGGCTAACAAATTTTCTTGTTGGGAGGCGACAATGGGTTGAACTGGAGGGATGCCGTTCTGTCCCGACGGAGGTTGTAAGTGGTGTACCACAAGGCTCAATTCTTGGGCCACTACTTTTTGTATTTTACATAAATGATTTGAAATCTGGTAATAGTCAAGTAAACTTGTCCAAATATGCAGACGACGTAACGCAATCGGCTGTTGTCTTCGATCAAATCACGTTTGATGCTCTTCAGACTCAGCTTAATAACGTGATGGTATGGTCGAATTTGTGGTAATTGCCTGTTGCTCCCCAGAAGTGTTCCCTCTTGCCACTTGGCCGGAGCAACGACCACTACTTTTATCGTGCATTCGGCAACTGTATTTTACCGCAAATTAATATTGTAAAAAATCTTGGGGTTTGGTTCTCCCATGACCTCAAATTTAGTAATCATTGTAACCAAATTGTTAAAATGGCTCGCCAGAGGGCTGCAACTATAAGGACATTTTTTAAATCTGGTGATCCTCCGACCTTGCTGTGGGCCTTTAAAGTCTATGTAAGGCCTATTTTAGAATACGCAAGTCCTGTCTGGTCCCCACATCTCCTACGAGACAGATTTGGTGGAATCAGTTCAGAGGCATTTTACTAAATCATCGGATAAGACTAAAATACTCTCATACGCAGAACGGTTGAGTTTTTTTTAGGTTGGAGTCACTTGAGATCCGTAGACTAAAAGCGAATCTATACCTTACCTACTCTATATTGCGCGATGGGTACGATATAGACTCTTGTACATTTTTCGAGTTGCGGTCTGGTGATCGCACTAGAGGCCACTCCTGGAAGCTGTCCGTACCTAGCGTTAGGCTAGACTGCCGGTTGCATTTCTTCTCACACCGGATGGTGAAAGTCTGGAATTCACTGCCTGCGGATGTTGTAATGGCGGATTCCCTAGCAAGTTTTAAATCAAAACTGCACCAGGGTCTCTTATCGTCGTTTCTTCGCCGGTAATGCTCCCATAATGTTAATTTTAATTCAGTTTTAACTATGCCTATTGTCAGGATGTTATTTTACATTGTATATATATTATTTTATGTAGTGACCAATCCCCCTTGGATGTTGTGTTATTTGTAGGTAGGTATAGTTTATATCTTTGGGGCCATTGTCAGTGGTACTTCGTACCCTTATTGTTAATATTTTCTTTTTCGGGAAATAAAATATCTATCTATCTATCTATCTACACCATAATTGAGATTTTGAAAGCATTTTGAGGATGCTAACGTCCAAAATGCTAACATCTAATGTGTCTCTGTTCATTACCATAATCCATTATTGATGCAAAAGAGGGTAAGAGTACGTCATGTAACCCGAGTAGTGGCGAATAACATTATACAAACACTCGAACGAAACCGCAAACATGTTTTTGTGCTATTACTGATGACGGCTGACAGGTTATCTGGCGACAAACTAAATAGCCTGAGCAAGTGATCTCTATCATAATGATAATTTAACCACATACATATTATTCAACAATATATTCGCGGTAATCCCTACCTCATTTTTTTATAGCATTTAGATTTACGCTTGGCGATTTGACACAACCCCAGCTGGAGTCATGGTGCCAGATGGCAAAATGAACAATTTTGATACGCAATTCAATGTTGTCTGAAAATCTGAAACCACTAAAACCCACATTGGTCGAATAAAAGATCACAAATTATAGTAAAATTAACGAAATGATTTTATTTTGTTTTCTGAGAGGTTTCGTTTTTTGAGATTTGTTCATTCTTTATTTCGAAACGCTGTTACATGTGAAGTTGCCATAGAACGAAGGGCTCACGGTTTCCGAATTAAAAAATGACACACCTAGTTCAAAGATTACTTTGTGAGTAGTAAATGATATGCAGCACTGAAAGTAAACAGTTTCATGACTTGGTGTATTTATGGATAACAATTAAATGCTAGAGACGTTTGCAGTTTTGAGGAAAAAAACTGAAGGTGCTTTGCCTCTTCATAATTACTTATGGGTCATAGTTAAAACTATTAACGGGGCTTTCCTCTAAAGGCAAAGCCAATCTGAAAAAAACTTGAACAGCCTTGCATGTGCATATAGTATACATAAACAAATAACATGTCTAACAACAGAAACATGAAGATGTATCCTTTACATTCAATGATTTTCAATGACCTTCAGTGATTCTAATGCCTACACTTGTTTATAAACTACAATCTATATAACTACGATCGTAAGATTTGTTTGTTTGTGTGTGTGTAAGTGTGTGTGTGTGTGTGTCTGCAGTGGAAATCTCAATAATCTTAATTCTTTTGTTTGTTTGTATGTCTGTCAAACGGAATTGTTTAAGTAATGATTCAAATTGTGTTTTCAACAAAGAGACAGTGTGCTTATGACGTCATGTTTTTCCTGTCACAATATTTTCATGCAAATGGGATTTAGGCCTCTATGTCTCTTAACCCTTTATCTAACTAAATCTAATGAAAGCTTGGGCGACTGCTAACGGGAAATCACAGTATTTTCATGCAAACTGGAAATTTCAACAATGCGGTATAAAATAAGCCATATACGGAAGATGCCATAGTATCGTTCTAAAAAGAAAATTTAAACTCATTAAGAAACTTTTTATAGCTATGGAAACAATAAATCCCGCAACAAGTTTATTCCATTTGTATAAATTTAAGCACAAGTGAGTGTGATAACTTTGAAAGAAGCTGTGTAATTCTTACCACTGCCATGTTTTCCTGTAAGCATGAAAGAAAAAATATTCCGGGTAAATAGACACAAAATTGCCAAGAATGTACACTGTTTTAGTATACCAATAGAAATTTTGTCACCAACTACATCCCGTAATCTTTAAAGCGCTATTAACAATGAGCATTCAGAAGACGACAGCCATCAGGTAAAGAGATAACTTAAAATTCGATTACATGGTATTCAATAGACTTTTGCCTTAAACCCAGCAGCTTAGTTTTCTATGCCGTTAGATTTTATACTTTAAGTTAATGATTATTTTTAATATAATCCCAAAACAAAATTTTAACTGTAACCACCTCGTGTGAAGTGTGGAGGATTCAAATTTTGACATTTTTTCATCCTTTATTCATAGTGCTGTTGGAACAGAAATTTTCAAAGGCAAGACTGACTCTTGTTCAATTAAAAAAAAACATGAGCCGAATTCTAAGATTAATTCCTCAGTAAGACATGAAGTATGGCACTGAATTAGAACTTAATTTATTAGCATTTCTTAATAAAATTCAATGCTGCAGCCAGGGCTTCATAGTTTTACATTTAATTATCTTCGATTTTTGAAAAAAAAAATAATGATAATGGCAGTTTGTTAATCCCTGTTTCATTAGGGTAATGGTTAAATGTATTAACGGTTTTTTAATTTAAAGGAAAAGCAAAAATGAAAAGAAACTAGTACGCCCTTACATTCCCACGTATATATTAACATTATATTATGTATTATGCTGTAACAGAAACAAGATTATCAAGGACTGTGGTAGCAGTCCTTATGTAAGCCTCTGCATGAACTTCCATCTTAAACGTCAAACTGTGAACTCCTATAGTTTCGCCCAGAATTGACATACCCCAACGAAATTTGGTATTTGGGGTCGTGTGGTAACTATTTCACCGCATTACAAATTTTAACGACAACAATCAACCCGTTCGGCGTCCACGGCATGGCCATTTCTTGTTGTTGTTGTTCTTGTTGTTGGGACTCTCTGCCCTCACCTGGAGAGCGAACCGCTGAACCGATTTTTAAGTTCTATAGCTTAAACTGTAGGTATGAATAAGGCCTAGATACTTTCGCATGCTATTTTAATGTAACTACAATATTCTTGATACGGAAAGCCAAATGGGCTATAAATTTGTTCTCACATAGAGATCGAACCAATGAACCG
>JAHWFP010057256.1:34490-57072 GCA_023313725.1 Lithobius niger
GCCAAAAGGAAACGTCCATAGGCAGCATTTAACACGCACACATATACGTGTAAGCATAGGTCCTTGGCGGTAGGACCTTGATGTAGCGGTAGGACCTTGGCCTTTGATTTCAGAGGTCGTGGGTTCGATTCCCCGCTCAGGCAGTTTGACATCTAAGTCCAAAAGGCAACGTAAATAGGTTTGCATCTGTATTTAGTTAAGTCATTCTTAGCAATAGAAGTCGACAAGCCATGGAACCCCCAAATGGCCCCCAGCGTCCTCCTGTGACAATCTCGTTGAGATTTGATCAACAAATTCTTGCAGATCGAGCTAAAAAGCATGAAACTTGACACACAAACAATTCTTAGCATTACAAATCAAACCAAGCATGGAACCCTCACGAAATATCCCAAGGGGCCCTCTAGCACTCCCCTGTGCCCCGTATCTGATGCTTGACCTACAAATGTTTGCAGATCGGACTAAACGCTTGAATTGTGGTACACGGATTCCCATGAATTACCACCAAAGTTTCCTCCAGCATCCTCCCCTCCTGTGTACCCCATGAAGCTTCAGTGACCAACAAATTATTGCTGAACGTACTAAAAACATACATTGTATCAGTGGAAATCGAACTACGTATGGAACCCCATGAGATACACCCACCCCCAGTGTTTCTCTGTGTCCTCTCCATGAGATTGTTGATCAACAAATTCTAGTTCGATTTGCACTGCTAAGAATGACTTGTGTATGTGTACCAATTCACGTTTCAGGACGATCAGCAAAATTTGTTGGTCATTGATGCTTCATGGGGAGCACAGAAGGGGGATGCTGGTGGAGGCTTTGGTGGTATTCTTATGGGGATCCATGGCTGGTTCAATTTCTACTACTAGGGGTGATTGGTGTACCAAAATTCATAGTACCAAAATTCATAGAAGTGCAGATGACTGTGGTAGGGGGAGAGAAAGGGGCCTTAGAGGAGATCTAGAGAGATTACATAGCTAGCTCGATTTATTAGCTAAGAATTGACTATGTGTATCAAATTTCATGGCTTTTAGCTCGATGTTCATAATTAGCCCAAATTCTGGCCCGTAACAGCTGTACTACACCTGAAAATCGAACCAACGAACCGAAGCTCAAGTTTTACAGCTTAAAACATAGATACGAAGACAGCCTATGGCCTTTTGAACGCTATTTTAATGTGACTACAATTATTGTTGATAATTTTCTTGGGAAAATTTTGCCCTCACGTAGAGGTCGAACCAAAGAACCGATTTTCAATTTTTATAGCTCTTAAAATTGAGTATTAAAAAGGCTCTATTATAACAGTTATGTTGAGCTGATTACAGTATTCTTTTCTGTGTTATTCTTGCTGAAACAAGAAAAAAATAATGGATATTATTATTAAAAGACGCTAAAGCGTATAACATACAGATGTAAGCTTTAAAAAAACTTAAACCCCTAAAGGAACAGATATTAGAAAAAGATATGTAAGCCATAAGCGTCGCACTAATGCGTGTAAAAGAAGCCCCAGCTTGTTTTTTTGGGTTGCTGGAGATTCTTTTACACATATTAGTGCGACGCTGATGGCTTACGTGTCTTTTTCTTATATCTGTTCCTTTAGGGCTTTGAGTTTTTTTAAGGCTTACATCCGTATTTTATCCACTTTAGCGTTTTTTAATACTAATGTATACCTTACATTCAATGCATTTCATGAAATTCATTCTTAGATGTACGCTTCTTGATAAACCAGCACATTTCTAACATTAAAATTTACACTGGGAAAGTGAACCTTTCTTAGCCATGCAAAAAAGGAATCCCACATAAAATTTGTTAATTTATATCTGATTAACCACTAGCACGCCTTATAAATTTAGAAAACGTAATAATAATATGTGTTTCTCACCATAGCCATGTTCATCTGTAAGCAAAAAGAAAATAGTGTAAGTAAATTTCATGTAGATGCTGCATTACCAAGTAAGAAAGTTTACTTGTATTGATCACCAATGGAAACTTTGTCACGAACTGCTCTGTGTAGGCTTTAAAGAGCAATTAACCAATGAGCTATCAGAAAAAAACAGTCATCGTCCAATGAGATGACTTAAAATTTGACGACATGGTATGAAATAGGCTTTTGCTTTAACCCCAGCAGCTTGCAAACAAATCATGGCTAAATTATTTATGAGAATACTTCAGTTAGCGGTTAACATGTCAAAGCAAATTGTAAGCTTAGCCTAATTCTACTTGCTGAGAATAAAATTTTTCAAGCAGTAATGTTTTTCGTTGAAGCAAGTAAACACTTGCTTTGGAAACACCGATCAATTTATTTTTAAAAATCGTGAATTATTTTCTTTAAAGCAAAGGTTAGCTTGAATTCATATCGTCCTAAAGCACGTTGTAATAGTAACCAGTGATTGCTTGTTGAGGATGATTTTGGGTTCAATTTGTATTTTATGAGGCAATGACTTTGTGAAAATTAGTATAATAATTCTCTGATGTAGTTTTCTCCTGATAGTTAATGAACGAATAACGACTAACAAGCTAGAACAATAAGCATTTAACGTGTTTTAACAGCAGCTTCAAACGAAGTATCAAATCTAAACCTTCGCTGTCAACAGAAATTTAAGCACCTTCAGGCTGTATTGAAAATTTATCATAGTAGGTATTGCTAATATGGTATGAATAGTGGAATAACAGGCTTTCGAAAATAGAACTACCATCGGTTAGGGAATCTGGTTGTCTAACATCTAAAGATTAGCAGAAAAATAGTTCACGCACTGCATTCTCAAAGATAAATAGATGGAAGCGTCGGGGCGAAAATGAAAGTACTTTCAGCATTGTGAAAGCCGTATTATTTATATGAATTGGTAGTAATTGTAGTTGTGAGTCCCTCGGTGAGGACGTATAATCTATTGAGATTTCCTGGGACTGATTTCCTTGATGCTGTGCTCTCATGCTGTTTATAATAATAACGATAATAATAAACTACAGCGATGTCAGTGAGACAGGACAGGGTGAGGAAACAACCTCTCGTTAAATAAAATCATTAAAAGAAAATAAAAAGCAAGTCATAAAAAACAAACCCATTATTGGTTATAGTGCATTGGCTGCAACAAACGCTGGCAAAGATTAGCCTTGTTTAACCCACATTTAAACCCCTCCACCGACGTCGCAGAGACAACCACGTCGGGAAGGGCATTCCAAACTGGCACCGCACGACATGAGAAAAAAATATTTTCTGGTATCGAGACGACAACGCTGAGGAACAAGTTTGAGGTTATGCCCTCTAGGCTTAGAAAAAGTTTGAAGTTCTAAAAAAGGAAGCTCGACTGGTAGAAGATGGTGAAGAATTTTGTAGGTTAAGATTAAATCTGCCTTTAGTCTAAGAAGTTTTAGAGAAACCAACTCGAGCCATGCAAGACATTCATTATAGGTTAAATAATACAGGCCAGGCAATTATTTTGTAAAGTGCCTTTGTACGGATTCGACCTTGTCCACATCTTATAAAAGATGAGGCGACCAGACCTGACTTGCAAACTCCAATGTCGAACGAACATAAACTTTATGCACCCACATCAATGTTTTCCAGTTCCCAGACGTAAAGCTACGGTGAACAATAGCTGCACGACCATTCACAGATGTTGCTATGTGGCAGCAGTGAAGTGAAGATTTGAGGTCAGACTTAAACAATATCCCCAATCCCTTTAACGAATCAAACAGATCCAAAGAATCATTATCAATTATGTAGTCCATTAACGTGTGCGAATTTCCAACATGCAGGCGCATACGTTTGTCTGTAGCCAATGGCAATTGCCATGTTTCCGACCAAACTACTTCAATACTTTTACGCAATGAGACTGCATCCTCAGAGGAGACAATAGGTGAGTGCAAGCTGAGATCATCCGTAAACTTCGACTGAATTGCTGCGGAATTTGAACAATGTAGGATTTAATGTACAGTACAAACAGCAAAGGACCCAAAACGGTCTCTGTGGGACACCACTGATTACCTTCGAGTAACTAAACTTGATCCCAGATATCACCATGTGCTGTAAACGATTTGTGATGAAGGTATTTAGCCAAATCAACAGATCCCTTGTTTCTATCCATTTTGTTTACTCTCTTTTCATATTATGTATTGGTTTAATTACGTTTTAGTCTTCTGTACAGCCGTACAGGCTGAGAAGACTATTGCAACGACTTTGTCCGTCTGCTGGTCTGTCTGCCCGTCCATCCGTCCGTCCGTCTATCTGTCCATCCGTCGCTTTTTTCAACTTTGGAATGGTACCAGATTGAGACGACAACTATTGACAACGTTAGTTTCATTGTCAAACGTTAGTTAAAAAACACGGCAAATTAAAACATCGTTACTTTCTTATAGCTAACAGGCTTCTTCGACGTAACTAAATGAAATAATAACATTTGATCGTCGAATGGAAATCCTAAGTATGACACGCAGCCAAAAATACAAAAGGATATTAGCTTCGTTTATAATAGTCTCGTCTCTTCTTGCATGAATGAATAGGCTTACCTTAAATCTGCAGTTAATACAATTGGGCCTAAAATCACGTTATCATGGCAACATCAAGTGCTATGATTCGCTGCTCGCTGAATCAACAGCATATTAAAACGTCACTATCTATTGCGTCTTCCCCGTCACTTCTCTACTACAACTGATCTATATAGGCTACGTTGTGCACACATCGTGTTTTAAAAATGAATAGGTTTGCCGTACAAGCCAATTCTTGGTTTACTGCTACTTACGAAATTAGGCCTAAAAGCTGACAATTACGCCAGAAATACAAAATAGGCCTAAGCTAACCGGCAATTGTGATGGTTACTGCTTTTAGAATATATAATGTAGATCGTTGTTGCAATTCTATTCGATAGAACCACTGGTGAAATATTGCTCCTAGTATCATGAAGCAATATATGTATGTGTTTTTTGTTCAAACAGTGTGGTTTGGTTTGAACGAAATTTCCCATTTTTATGAGTATTTTTAAAGATTGTCTTAAATACATCTCTGTGGTTACATTAAGATCCATTAGGTGATTGCACAATTTATAATAAATTCAAACTTGTGTAATAAATTTGCCGCTGTGAGTGAAAATATCTACTTTTTTAAAATACCTAAACGAAATAACCACAAAACATCAAGAATAAATCCATCATTTATAAGATTCTGAAAGCATTTCGAGGATGGAAACGTCTGTAATGCTAACATCTGATGTCTCAGTATTCGTCGGTTATGCAAAAGAAATTATGACTTCGTATTCCTGAGTAGTGGCTAAGGCCGGGTTTACGCAACAACTCGCCTTAGCATTCTCGCAGCTAGAACTCAATCGCGATGGCAAAGGTGACATTGCCATGGTAACAACGCTAAATGGATTAGCTAAATCCGACATCATTTGAGTAAATACTTTCAGTCTTATAATCCGTGCCAATAATATAAAAAATTCCTCATGACGAAACAATTTTCCCAAACGCTTCTGAACTCACGTTATTTGCTGTTTTCGTTGCGAGGCGGCAGACATAAAACCGCTGCCATGTTGGAATTTGGGGTGATTTCTAGCTTCTAGCTGCGAGAATGCACAAGCGAGTGGTTGCGTAAACGTGCCCTAATACTCTCTTACAAATACTCAAATGAAATCGCAGGCGTTTGTTCTTCCTGGCAACGACTTACAGGTTATCTGGAGAAAAACTAAATACCCTTACTAAGCGGTACCTTGCATAATAATAATTTAACCACACAAACTTTCATTCAATAAAATTTTCGGCTTAATCCTTCCCTCGTTCTTTTACAGCGTTTAGATTTATACTCTGAGGTTTGACAGAACCCCCGCAAGAGCTATAGTGTTAAAAAGCAATATGAACCATTTTGATTTGCGATTCAGTGTTGTCCAGGAAAATGTTAAAATGGTAGTATGTAAACAAATCCTGAAGTTGTTTGCTTCTTCACAATTACTTTTGGGTTATAGTTAAAGCTATTAATAGGGCGTTTCTGTAAAGCCAAAGCCAATCTGAAAAATAAACTTTAAAAGCCTTATGTGCACAAATACGTACAAAAACCATAACATGGTCTTATGGTACAACAGCAACATGAAGATGTATCCGTCACATTCAATGATTTTCAATGTGTTTTAGTGGTTCTTAAGTCTACACTTGTTTATAAACCACACTATCTTTCTAACGTGAAAGTTTAAACTCATTAAGAAAAGTTTTTGAGCTATGGATACAATGAATCCCACATCAAATATTTGTCATTTGTATAAAGTTTATCACTGGTATGCCTTATAACCTAAAAAAAATTATTCCTTTCTTACCACTGCCACTGCCGCTGCCATGTTTTCCTGTGGGCATGAAAGAAAAAATATTCCAGGTAAATTTCATGTAGAAACCAAATTATAAAGAATGTACACTGGTTCAGTACATCAATAGAAATTTTGTCACCAGCTGCGTCCCGTAATCTTTAAAGGGCCATAAACAATGAGCATTCAGAAGATGAGAGTCATCAGCCAGAGTGATCATTTAAAATTCGATCACATAATATTCTATCGACTTTTGCCCTAACTTTAGCAGCTTGCTCTTCTAGCCTTTAGATTTATATTTTAAGTAATGATTATTTTCAATATAGGCCCGCAACAAAATTATAGGTATAACCATTTCGTGTTAAGTGTAGAAAGTTCGTATTTTGACCTTTTTTCATCCTTTATTCGAAGTGCTGTCGGAATAGAAATTGCCAAAGAAGGAAGGACTTACTGTTGCCCAATTTAAAAAAGTTGAGCCGAATTCTAAGATTAATTCTACGTAATACATGACGTATTGAACTAAAAGAGAGTTTTATTTAGTAGCATTTCTTAATAAAAATTCTATTTCTTAATAAAAATTACATAGTTTTACGTTCAGTATTTTTGTGAAAAAAATAAATTGTCGGCATTTTGCTTTTCCCAGTTGAATTAAGGTAATTGTTAAAAGTATTAACCGTATTTTTTTTTTACTTTAATAAAGGGCAAGCCAAAATGAAAAGTAACTAGTACACCCTTAGACTTGCTCATACATATAAATCCCTAACATGACATAATGCTGCAACTGAAACAAGATGATGTATCCCTTATATTCAATGCATTTCATTGAAATTCAGTCTTTCATAGATGTATGCTTCTTCATAAACCACAGTGCATTTCTAACATGAAAATATAGACTGGAAAAGCAAAACTTCTTAGCCACACAAACAACGAATCCCATATAAAATTTTTTAATTTATATCTGGTTAACCATAAGTACACACTATAAATTTTGAAAATGTAATAATAAAGTGCGTTTCTCACCATAGCCATCTTCATCTATAACAAAAAAAAATAGTCTAAGTAAATTTCATTTAAACACTTCATTACCAAGTACAAAAGTTCATTTGTATTGATCAACAACTGAAATATTGTGGATAACTGCTCTCCATAGTCTTTAAATGGCAATGAGCCAATGAACGTTCAGAAAAAAGTAGTTGTCAGCCAATGAGATAACTTAAGATTTGACCACTTGGTATTCAATAGACTTTTGCCTTAACCCCAAAAGCTGGCTCTTCTAGCTTTTAGATTTATACTTTAAGTTAATGATTATTTTCAATATAAACCCATAACAAAATTGTAAGTATAGCCACCCCACATTGACTACAAGTTGTCTCATGTCTGACATCGCTGATACAGAGCATCCTGCACGACCAACAATGTGATGATTTTTGACTGAAAGTTCCCAACTTTCTTGATTTAAGAACATAGGAAACTTGTTATCGAAAGGGGGAAAATTTTACTGATTAAATTCATTGTTCAATGACACTTTCGCAAACGAAACCATTCATGGTTAAAATTTTTTTTTTAATATTTCAGTTAACAGTTAACATGTCAATGGTCACTGTAAGCTAAGCTTAATTCTGTTTGTTGCGTTTAAATCTGTTAGGCCATTTTCATGAGATTAAAATTTTTCTAGCAGTGATGTTATTCGTTGAAGCAGATAAACATTGCTTTGAAAACACTGAACAATTTTCTTTTAAAAATCGTTAATTATTTTTGTTAAATTAAAGGTCAGCTTGTATTCATATCCACGTTGTCATGGTGACCAGGGATCGCTTGGGGAGGATGAATTTAGGGTTCAATTTGTATTTATATGGCATTTGATTTGTGAAAATGCATGTGGCTTCTCTGATGCTATGTTGTCCTAGTAGTTAATGTACGAAAAACCAGTAAGATGCTAGAATGATCAGCATTAAAAGGGTTTTAACAATGGCTTCAACCGAAGTATCAAATTCAAATCGTAGTTGTCAACCGAATTCTCTAATGCAAACCTCGTATTCAAACCTCTGCATTGGTCATGTATAAAGTCACTAATTGCACGTAAATGTTAAAGAAAATAATTACTCTGTTTTCTGAGGGTTTTCGTTTTTTGAGATTTGTACATTATTTATTTCAAAGTGCTGTTGCAACTGAAGTTGCCAAAGAACTAAGAGCTGGCGTTCAATTTAAAATTAACAGGCCCAGTTCAAAGATTACTTTGTGAGGTAGTAAATGATATATGCCAGTGAAAGTAAATAGTTTTATAATTTTGTGTACTTACGGATAACAATTCAATGCTAGAGGTGTTCGTAGTTTTGCATTGTCTTATCAATGATTTTGAAAAAAAAAACTGAAAGTGCTTTACTTCTTCACAATTACTTTTGGGTTATAGTTAAAATCATTAATGGAGCTTTCCTGTAAAGGCTTAAGCCAATCTGAAATAAGCTTCAAAACCCTATAAGCTACAAATACATGTAAACAAAACAACATGATCTTATGGTACAACAGAAACATGAATATGTATCATTTACCTTCAACGATTTTCAATGAATTTCAGAAGTTCTTAGGTATACTCTTTTTTATAAACCATTTTATCTTTCTTACATGAAAATTTAAACGCATTAACAAACATTTTTCACGTATTAAAGAAAATTAATTCCGCATAAAATTTGTTTCATTTGTGCAAAGTTAAGCACTAGTAAGCCTTAAAACTTTTTAAAAAATATGCATTTCTTACCGCTACCACTGCCATGTTTACCTGTAGGCATGAAAGAAAAAAATATTCCAGGTAAATTTCATGTAAACACTAAATTACCAAGAATGTTCATTGGTTCAGTACATCAGTAGAACTTTTGTCGCTAATTACATCCCGTAATCTTTAAAAGGCTATTAACAATGAGCAATCAGAAGAGTCAGTCATCAGCCAGAGAGATTACCTAAAATTCGATTACATGGTATACAATAAACTTTTGCCTTAACCCCACCAGTTTGCTTTTCAAGTCTTTAGATTTATAATTTAAGTTAATGAATATTTTCAATATAAGCCCGCAACAAAAAATAGTAAATATAACCACCTTGTGTTAAGTTTAGAGGTTTCGTGCTATTCGAATAGAAATTACCAAAGAACGAAGCACTGACTGTTATCCAATTAAAAAACGCGAGCAAAATTCTAAAATTAATTCTAAGTAACACATGATGTAGGGTACTAAAATAAAGTTTTATTTATTAGCATTTTTTAATAAAAATTCAATGCTGTAGGGCTATATAGTTTTTCATTTTATATTTTCGATTGTGAAAAAAAAACTGAGGGCGATTTGCTTGTACCAGTTACATTAGGGTAATTGTTAAAACTATTAACGTTTTTTTTTACTTTAAAGGGGAAGCCAAAATGAAAATTAACTAGTACACCCGTAGACTTACACATAAAAATTAACATATACACATTACATTGTACTGTGACAAGATGATGTTCACAAGATTATGTATCGCTTACATTCAATGCTTTTCAATGAAATTCAGTCTTTCTTAGATGTATGCTTCTTCATAGACCACAGTGCGTTTCTAACATGAAAATTTAGACTGGGAAAGTAATGCTTCTCAGCCACACAAACAACGAATCCCACATAAAATTTGTTAATTTATGTCTGGTTAACCACTAGTACACCTTATAAATTTAGAAAACGTAATATTAAAGTGTGTTTCTCGCCATAGCCATATTCATCTATAAGCGTAAAAAACAGTCTAAGTAAATTTCATGTAGACATTTCATTAACAAGTACGAAAGGTCACTTGTATTGATCAACAACTCAAATTTTGCCATGAACTGGTCTCCATAATTTTTATAGGGCTATTAACCAATGTGCGTTCTGAAAAAAGCAGTCATCAGCCAATAAGATCACTTAAAGTTTGACCGCCAAGGATTCAATAGACGGTCTTCTTAACCCCCAGCAGCTTGCTTTTCTAGCATTTAGAATTATAGTTAATGATTATTTTCAATATAAGCCTACAACAAAATTGTAAGTTTACTCACCATGCATGCCATCATAGACATAGAGCATCCTGCATGAACAACAGTGTGGTGACTTTTGTCTCAAAGTTCCTAACTCTCTTAATTTAAGAGCAGAGGAAACTTGTTGCCAAAAGAAAAAGAAATTTCCGATTGAAATCAATGTTCAGTTACGTTTTTGCAAACGAAACCAATTATGGCTAAATTATTTAAAAGAATAGTTCAGTAAGCGATTAGCCAGTCACTGGTCACTAAGTTTAATTCTGTTTGTTGAGATTAAATTCATTGGGCCATTTTGATGAGATTAAAATTTTTCAAGCAGTGATTTTTTTGTTTAAGCAGATAAACATTGCTTTGAATACAATGTTAAACTTATTTTAATAATCATGAATTATTTTCTTTAAAGGTAAGCTTGTGTTCACATCGTATTAAAGCACGTTGAAATGGTAACCAGCGGTCGCTTGATGAGGATGATTTTGGGTTCAGTTTGTATTTTATAAAGCATTGACTTCGTGAAAATGCTATGTTACTTCCCTGATGCAGTTTTGCAGTATTCGGCAACGAACGAATAAAGACTAACATGCTAGAATGATCAGCATGAACGGTTTTTAACAATGGCTTCAAACAAAGTATCAAATCCATACCATGGCAGTCAACACAAATTTAACCACCTTTATTCTGCGTGGAAAAATTATCGCAGTAGGGATTGCTGATATCACATGAATAGTGGACTAAAAGATTTTCGAAAATAGAACTACCATAGGTAAAGTAATCTGGTTTTCTAATGATTTAAGGACCAGTGAAAAAATAGTTTACAAGCTGTAATGTCAATAATGTACCTGTTACCCATCCATGTATAACTTGTTTATACTAGCTCTGCAAAAAATTGTAAGCCACATATTTATCACTAAAGGTAAAGTTTTGAGCTGGAGCAGTTTAGAATTCTTTCGGGTAGTAATGGTGTCCAATAGTCATAATCCTGCACCCCGGGTTAATAATCAGATGTGCAGATGTGAATCTTTCAAACAATCCACAAACAATTTCTAACCTGACATGTCTGCCTTTTGGAAAATGCCAATTTCTTTGGAATTTTCAATGCAGGCGAAATATCAGATAAAAATTGAATGAGTCAAGGTTATTATTGATGTATAATGGGATGCCTTCTTGAAGATAGGGTGACATTTTGAAAATATGCATATCACCGTCTGATTTACATGACACTTATAACACACACGATTTAAAATTGGAAATATAGCAAGGTCATTTTTAATTTGGGAGGGTACTATCTTGAAATTCGGTGGCGATTTTGGAATTAGGTGGCAAAATTGCAATTATTATCGTCCAATTTTATTCAAACTTAGAACGAGGGTAAACAACTGGCACTGAATGTGCCTCAGATTTCATGTTCGTTATTAATCTATAATAGGGCCTATCTTGAAATGTGGCATTCATTTTGAATTTGTGCTACTGTCTTCAAATTTCTTCAAAGTATTAATTTGAGAAAGTACCACAACAGTGGTTAATAATCTGTGAGAGGCACCATCTCGGAATAACGTTTCGAAAATTGTAATTGACAATTTGGCAAAAATTGACAATTTTTGTCTTCAGGTTTACAAATTAAAACATGGAAAATGCCACTATGTTTAAACTACTGTTGTCTGTACCTTTAAACGTAGGATGACTTAGTGGAGTTTGGCATGTATTAATTTGTAAATACGAAGACGAAAATTGACAATTTTCGAAACGTCGTTCGCATTTTTCATGTAGCACTACCCACTTTTTTTTTAATATTTTCACAGGCAGTAAAACTCCACAAGTTCACAAAAGCAAAGTTTTAATTTTTTCCTTAGTTGCGTAGTGTAAAAGTAAAGTAAAGGTAGTGTAGAAGTAAAAATCATACAATTTATGAAAACACAGCACTAAAACGTGAGTCTGGGTAGGTGAATATTGCTATGTTTTTCATCATTTTTATGTCTTTTACTTGCAAACAGGACGATCATGCAGCTTCACCGAAAATTAAAACTTTGCTTCTGTGAACTTTGTGGTGATTCACTGCTAGTCAGAGTCTGTCTGTTCATACATGGTTGTTAGTACTGGTATGTTTTTGTAGCATAATGTTACGTTGAACAATGTTATGTTTTTTTGTTGCAACTATTAGTTGCTACAGTTGTTATTTGTTGTAGTGTGTATGAATTCTTAATTCAAACTGTTAGCTACAAATTTCAAATTAAAATCTAGCCATGAAAAGACAATTTATTATTATTATTATTATTTATTGCACTCCGTACAACGAAGCGCATGTAAATGAGGAGAAAATACGAAAACTTGTTCATATTGTTCGTAATTTTTTTTATTATTTAAACAAATTTCTTCATGTATTGAAAGATTTTTTAGTAACTTGACTTTAGTAACTTGATATCATTATTCTGTTGATAATTATAATAATAATAATAATAATAATAATAATAATAATAATAATAATAATCTTTGTTAAGCTTACTGCACGAAACTCAAAGAGTTTGTATGTGCCAGATACATTGTACATTATTACGAAAATCTCCAGAACAGTTTAAATTGCATAAAACCTATAGTCTTACTGTATTGTAGGACTAAGGTTGGTTAGTAAGTTTTTTATTTACAATTGTTAGTTATCACATACACCACCTTATTTACAAAAAAACATTTCAAAATTAATCGTCTTTATTTCTCTGACAACAGCCATTTTTTTATTTCCTATTTCATAGTATATTTGCAGTAAATTTGTCGTAGATTTTCAGGTATTCTGTTTAAAATATTTGGTATTAAAAATGGAAGATTTCTTTTCCCATATGAGTTTGTCCATAATGGGACTTTAGCCAGTTATTATTTCTTCTTATATTTCTGGTAACAGGTATTTTAAATTAGTTTTTAAAATAGTTTTGCATAATAATTCCATATTCAAAGATTTGCTTAAAGTTCAAAATATTGTTTTCTTTTATATTAATAATATTAATAATAAAACATTTGGTGCGAGAGCACACAGGTCTGAAATGAACGTAGGGGTCACTAACAATCTTCCTAAGGTTGTTAAGTAACCAAAAATAAAACAAAAATGCAAAGCGAGAAAGTAAAAAATTTAAAATTAAAAAAAAACAGAATAGTGTTCTGGGGTCAAGTTAAAAAAGCTAAAATAAATAAAACATAGTAATATGGCAACATTACCGGTTACGAAGAGCCACTATGGCACTAAGAAAAGTTAAAACAACCTACACAAATTATAGTATAAAATTGGACAGGTGCTCAGACATATCTACAGTTCTCAATACGTTCTTAAAAGAATTTAATACGGCAGCTGTTGCTGACTCGCCTGGTAGATCATTCTTCAACCTGAAAACCCTGCTAGCAAAAAAGTGTTTCCTGCAGTCAGTGTGGAACGTTCCAGTAACAAGTATGAGAGATTCATGACTTCGCATACATTTATTAGCACGGAGCTCAATATACCTGCAGAAGTCGTCATCGACCTGACCATGCAGTCATGGCCTTCAGATAGCGTACATCGAGAAAATCTAATTTCGTTAATTCAAGCCTCCTAGCATAGGCAAAATCTTTTAAACCTCGAAGTGGCTTGGTGAAGCATCACTGTACAGATTTAATTAGGTTTATAACAATAATAATAAATAATAAAAGCAATCTATTCACTTAAATAAAAGTGAAAAGGAGATGCAAGAACTCAAGAGAGACCACTTATTGCAATCCTACATTTAAAAAGCAACACAGCAAATAAATTTGGAAAAGGTTTACGAAACTAGAGGTGCGTGTTCAAGGCGATGTAAGAAGCCACTAAGGTATAGTTTTGTTAATTTATGTTTCAACGATGGAAGCGATGGGGCCGAGACAATCTCATAACTAAGTGAGTTCCACACTGAGATGATTCGAATTGCAAAGAAGAATTTCCGAAGATTTGTTTTGAAACGGGGGAGTGATAACTTGAGGTGGTTCCCACGAGTCTTAGAAAGTGGGCTGAGCTCAAACAGTGGCAGGTCAACAGGTAACATGTTGTGTAGAATTTGGAAGGTCAAAAAAGGTCGGCTTTTAACCGACGACACTCAAGGGTGTCAAGTTTAAGTGATTTTAAGTGATCGCAATAGGTTAAGTTTCTAAGGCCTGGAAGTGACTTGGTAAACCTCCTCTGAATTGACTCTATTTTGTCGCCTTCAAGTGAAGGGAACAAACAGCACTTACATACTGAGAATAGGCCTGACATACACCTTAAAGGCCTACACAAGTGTATCGACATCTTCAGTGGTAAACACCCTTTCATCCATGCAAAGTGCTAGTTGCCATCTTTACAATACGTAAAGATTTCTCACTTTCAGATCGGATGTGAAGCAAACGCACAGATTTTTATCAGCTTCTATGTGTGGCAAAACAAAAACTGGAGAAATTGGAAAATACCAGTTAAAATTTATTTTTTCAATATTTAGTACACTACGTTTCTTAAGGGCAATTGGCAATTGCCATGAGACTGTCCAAGTTAAGAGCTCTGAGTTGCAGTAACAAATACTGATTTCGCATTGGTAAATTCAAGTGGTCAAGGCCATGCCAAGGAGGACTAGGCACCGATTAATAAACCAATGCGAAATCAGGCCGGCCCAGGCCAGACCAAAATTTTGAGAGCCAGCCCGACTCACTGTCAGCCTCGCCATGCCAGGCACGGCCAATACCGCTTTATTTACCAACGTGAAATCAAATTAGGGACGGAGCCGGCCAGAGTGTGTTATTCAGAATGGTTTATGAATGGTACTGCAGTGTAATGCGAAAACGGTTTAAGCCGCCCTTATGAAAAATTGTCATGATATGCAATGAAACAAAATCATGACTATTCCATGACTAATTGGGCAATGACTTGTCATGTTTTTTATGATTTATCATGATCTGTTATCATGATTTCTCGGGATCCACTATCATGATTTATCATCATGAATAAGCACCATCGTGAACATCATGACAAATCGTGATTGCAGATCATGATAAATCATGACAAATCATAATAAATCATGACAAGTCATTGCCCCAATTAGTCATGGAATAGTCATGATTTTTTTCATTGCATATCATGACAATTTTTAATAAATAAATAGACATAAATCGCTGGAAATAATACTAAGGAAAATTGGAAATTAAGCCAACAGCAAAAATCATACACTAGAAATAACGTAGTTCAGTAAGCCACCTTTATGCTCTTACGTTTCGTCGGAGTGGCATGACCCGGATTCGAACCAGCTACCTAGTTCGCCCCTAGATCACTTGCATAGCGCCTTAGTCGCTATGGCCACATCCTCAACTGGCTAAGGTGCTATGCAAGTGATCTGGGGGCGAACTGGGTAGCTGGTTCGAATCCGGGTCATGCCACTCCGACGAAACGTAAGAGTATAAAGGTGGCTTACTGAACTACGTTATTTCTAGTGTATGATTTTCGCTGTTGGCTTAATTTCCAATTTTCCTATAACAATTTTTCATAAGGGCGGAGTAGGAGGTATTGTCAATAATTTGATTGTGCATCTCTACGTCATCTGCAAATTTGCTCAGAGCTGCATTTTGCGAATTTGAATATAATTCGTTCTGAAAAATAATAAACAGTAGAGAACCTAATAAACATCCCTGTGGTACACTGCTAATATCCTGATTTACGTTAGACTTTTTGCCACCAATAATAACTCATTGTGTTCTGTCGGACAAGAAGTCAGTAAACCACTCAAGTAATTTTCCTCGAAAGCCGTAAAAATTTTAATTTTGCTACGAGCTTACTGTGTGCCACTGACTTAAAAACCTTTGCAAAGTCAATGAGTGTAATGTCAGTTGGCCTACCGCAGTCAACTGATCCGTAGTCAATTGATTTGTTTAACTATTGAAATTATTGACCAGCATTTCCTCTACTATGAAACCAAACAAATGTTCCCTTGGAGTTACATTCTAAATTTTGAACATTAGTGTGCTGTTTAATAATTCATTTAGGAGTATTTGTATTAAGGTCACTTATTTCTGTCATTACTCTCTGAAAGAAATATAAGCCTATGTTACTGTGCTTTGAAAATGGAAAGAACTTAGCAATTTACTCACCGCCATGTTTTCCATCATATCCATACGTGTCGTCTCCTCTTTCTTTAACGGCACTACCTTTACTAACAGCAACTCCTTCTGCAATACCACACACAACAACGGCAACTAGTAAGAATGCAACTGCAAAAGCCATTTCAGAATCTGAAAAAAATTAAATAAAGTTGTTGTGGGTTGCTACAATAGGTTTTGATATGTGTTTGCTGTCTTTTCATTAACCCATAACCGCCTAGATACGAACGTACGCCTTCAACGTACAACAGCGAAAAACTAAGTCCCAGCGCGAGCTTTGTGAGGGGGCCCCTGGGACCCCTAGCAAAGCGGGCAGTACACAGCCCAGAGGTCAGCGTCGTCGGCTCCAAACCAAGAGAATGCCGGTTCGAATCCGAGAACCAACCCAAGTACCATCTAAAAAAAAAGGGTCTGAAAGTTTTTTCAGGCGGTTATGGGTTATTGGTTGGAATCAAGTATTTTCTCAACCCTCAGTTATTAGTTGGAATCAAGTAATAACTGAGCTAGCCTATAACCACCTAGATACGAACGTAAGCCTTCAATGTACAACAGCGAAAAACTAAGTCCAAGCGCGAGCTTTGTGAGGGGGCCACGGGGACCCCGAGCAAATCGAGCAGTCGCAGCCCAGTAGTCAGCGTCGTCGGCTCCAAACCAAGAGAATGCCGGTTCGAATCTGAGAACCGACCCAAGTAGACTCTAAAAAAAAGGGTCTGAAAGTTTTTTCAGGCGGTTATGGGTTAAGTTAGTTTATACATACTTGGTTTCTACCACATTAGGAACAGAAGGAAAGATATGAGGAATTAATGAGTCAATTAGCAGTAACGTTTTTTGATTTCCAAAAAGTAATTCGGGTTACCGTAAATCCTCTATTTGTAGCCCAGGCTACTGGTTAAAAATCAAGCCATTTTGACCCGGCTACAATTAGAGATTGGCTACACCTAGACACCGGCCACTACAAATTTTAAAAAGGAAATTTACAGTATCAATTAATATAGAACATGTGTCTGACATTAAAAATGGTAAATATTATCACATGATTGCTTGTTCACCATTGCTCTTTAATAAATCTAAACATGGCAGTAACCAATAATAAATAAGATTTTTTTCAAAATGAAGTCATTTTGACCGGGCTACAACTAGAGACCCTGCTACAATACAGAACGGCTACTACTAATTCATGATTGGGAAAACAGCTGGCTACAATTAGAGGCCGGCTACAATTGAGGACCTGGCCACAAACGGAGGATTTACGGTGTACATTTTAAGCCAACTAGGCAAATATTCGTTGAAATGTCAATCACTGCAAAATACCCCAAAATCTCATTAAAAATTCCTCAAAAATACACTTTTGCTATTGCTATTTGAACTTTAAAAACTAAAACAGTAGGAATGCTTTGAGATCAGTCCGGTATTTCAATGCTTTGAATACTTTTCCCAGGTTTCCTCGACTAGTGTAAAACTGCAATACCACTTTGCTGTCCTCATCCTATCAGTTCTTTAAGAGGTACAGTTGCCAAACTTACCCTGCCGATAAATATTACTGATATTTCCATATTTCCTAAGGAATATCATAAGTTAGTTTTCATTGGCAGATGTTCATTGGCAGCTAGGACAGGGCGACAAATTGTTTATGCTAACTGGTATTGGAATGCAGGTGGTTTTTTTCTGTAAATAACCCCCACTATTCATTGGGAAATTTGAACTTTATGGATAATGTTCAGAAACCTTCTGCTCAGAACGGTAATAAAACATCTTTGCAGTTGTGTGAGAAAGCCATGAGACTCGTACATGAAAATTAGCAATACACTGTGTGGAAATTCCAATCTTTGTATGCAGTCCATGCATGTACTTAATATAAGCCAAATGAAAATAAAAATTGACATTGTGGGGAGTTTTATTAAACCATTGTTTAAGCTTAGTAACATCAAGCATAGGAATGGTGGTTACAAAGATGTCTAAAACATCTATTAAAGCTTAAAAAGGAGAAGGGTCATCTACATGAGCATTAGAGTGCTTCTGACTACAAAAGGGTTTAAAAATTAAAAAGTTAAATGAAATGGTGGTTTTGCTGGATGCATAAAAACTGCAATACATTAAAAAAGAATGGGGAAAAAAGTCAATGAAGCGCATGTAAGGTGTCTGTTTCTATATCCCAGTTGCATTCCATCAACAGCCAACTACACGACGTTACATGCAATCTAAGTACCGCATGAATAAGTACCACAAGAATTATAGACCAAAGGAAAGCAAAGGGGGATCATGTAAAAAAGTCAGCCGAAGTTCCAGCCAATCAAGTACGATTACAGTGTATTCAACATATGAGGAAAGTATTCTTTTTTTCAGTTATCCTGAAGTTCTTCAGGTTTTTATTGCTTTCACCCGGTCTTGCTTTCAGTGGACTTGGAAAATTACGATGGTTATTCACAACAATGATAATTATGACCCTGAAAGAGTAAGTGGCTCTGTTCCTTACCCTGACTGTAGTGAAACAAATTAATGACATTAATAATATTTTTGTGGGGCAGATCGCATGTAGCATGATAGCAAAAATAAAAACACTATCAGTTTGAATAATTTGTTCGAAAACTATTACATGCCTTTATGAGGAATAAACCTCAAAAAATTTGCTTAGTAGTTTTATTTATAATTTATTAAGTGTAACTTTGAAATTTAAAGAACAAAAGATGCATATAATATGTTTTTAACGGTGCAACTAAATTGATTTACATCTACGGAGCAGTCATGAGTGTGATATTTTAAAAATTATTCCACCATTAAAAAATATTAAAAATATTGTTAAATTTTAATTAGCTCTTACAACTAATTGTTCTTTGAATGTTTCTCTCCATTTAACACTAACTCATGAATTATTCGTAAAAGGAATCAGAGTAGTACTGTCCGGCTGCCCCATTAATTTATTTGCGATCAGCATTTTTTAAAATTAGATTCAAAAAAAATGAAAAGACCTTATGCTAATGGAAAAGTGAACAAAATTGTAAAAAAAAGTGTTAATAAAAAGAGGAAAAACTACCAAATGATTAGGCCTATAAAGTATGGTAGTACGATAACAAACCAAGCTGTCAATTTTCTTGTCAAAGTTGTCAAAGTGCATTTTCATGCATTTTCAATTCCACCATTCAATAATGGAAATACAGTACCCGTTTAATTATCTAGGTTTTAAAATTACAGCTAAAATTGAGTAGCATAAGTTAAGACATACTTGCCAAGTTGTTAAACTATAGGAGAGCTGGTTGAAGAGGTCTGCTGGAGACTAGCTGTATAGAAACTCACTGGACGTGTACCCTGTATATATATCGCTAGAAGACAAAATGCACCTAGTCCTTCACGTGGCTTAGTTTATTACAATTTAATAAAGAAGTCGTTCAGTTATAGAAAGATGTAATGACTTCTAGGTAGATGTCATAAACTATAACCGTTTACTATTGACAATGCATGTTTGACAATACGCCGGTTTTATTACATCTGCTATTGTGCACACGTGCTAGACTTGCATTATGATGATTTGAATGACTGTCTTTTAGTTTTTGTAGTACCAAAAACTGTCACTGTCCTTGGTTTGTAATATTCATTTTGCAGTCTAAATGAATAAAAACAAAAATATTTTCCACAAATGATAAACTAAAACCTTTCATAATTCCTTCAAATTTAGCTAAATTCCCTCGCAAATTACACGAAAATTTTTCCATATTGATCCAACACCAGCCAAATCAATACATTTCTGCGTTTGCAACACCAGCTCATTTTGAAACTTCCGGTTCTTTATTCATTGCCTTTTCCATTAGACCATGCCAGCGCCTCACAGCAAAAGTTCGCTTTTAATTAATAACTTATGTGTATATAGTCTTATGGATGTGCAATTGGATTCTCCCATTCTAACTACGATGTTAAAACGTGTAAAGGCGATTCTCACATTTAATTTTTGGATTTTTCGTATCCTTCGAGCATCGATCCTTGTTGTGACTTTTCGAGTATAGTGTCACCGGTGCTATTCTTTTAGATGGATGAACGGCAATTTGTCCATAATTGGGAGAAAAACAAATTTAGATAAAAATCAGAAAGAAAAATCAACAGAAAAGAAAAACCATAAAGAAATTTAAAGAACGAAATGCAGATGAAATCAAATCAAAAGAAACAAAACCCAAAAAATCCATGGAAAAAATCCTTGAAAAAATTTGGTGTCTGCCCATCAAATTTTAGAAGTTGCTCGAAATGGTATCCTTCCAGTAGTGGTTTTTAAAACATCTCATGTTGCAGGCCGGCAAATATTTTTTCAGGGAATCGAGGACTGCCACCATTGTGGTTGTGGTGTCAGTAGTGAACGAGGGGTTTAATACTTGAGCAGCAATGCCTGAAAGAAACCCATAGACCATGACAACACTTACACTTTCAGAAACTTGGCTTAATTACAAGCTCAAAACTTATAAATTTTTATAATTTCATGTGACAGTATAATTTCATGATTGACCAGCTGCTCACGTTTAGTGTTTGGTTCACGCCCTTCATTAACCATGGTGCCAGAACGAGACAAGGACTACTTTACCAGGTAAACCCCTTCAGAAATTCCTAAGTTCTTTTACATGCCACAATCGGCATGAGCACGAGACATTATGACTAGTAGAGAAAAAAACGGGAAATCAGTCTGCTTTGTTCACTCCGTTCAATAAACCCATGCATTTTGGCTTTTTTTGCTTAGTCCCAATATGAGCTTTTTTGAAGGTTTTTTTACAGGGGTTTGGTGAGTTGCTGGTGGAGCAATTTTACTCCTTTTCTCTATGTGCTTTTTTTTATGGAGGGTGTCTTTTATAGAGTGTTTGCGGGGGAAAGGGGTTTGTTCATTCTTCTAATTTTCTAGTAAATGGGCAGATGTAAAAGCATCCCCGCCATTCCTGCTTCGAGCTTTATTTATAATGGCGAAAAAATTATTGCAGGATCATATGCGTATCCAAAAACCAGGTCTTTTTTGGAGGTAATGCTGGTGCACTGATTTTTTCCACAATATTGGCAACTCATTGGCAGGCCAGGCACTCGGTGAGTGTCATTAATACAAACCGGGGGATGCGTTCTAGGTCAGAGTACAGTGGGTGCAGATAATGTGCAGATAATACTGGTCTTTATCACGTATTGCTGCAAAGTATGAGGTGGTTTCAAGGGACCAGTTCACGAAATGCAAAGTTGAATTTTTCTTGTGAGAAGAGAGATGGAAAATCAAAAAATTGATAAATTAGTGGTTGTGAAGATGCAATCAAAACCCAGTTGTAACCTGGATCACAAAAACCACAATGCATACGAAACACGGTTTTTTATTTTCGGAAAACGCACAAACGCGAGTCATCCTTGGTCATCTACAACATAATACAACAAGTAATGAGACATGTGCATTCTAAAATTACCTGAAATAATATATTGAGAACCAGTTGAAAAAATCCGAACACAGCTGGAGTCGTACACCATTTCATTTAAAGGGCAATTACATCCATTTTGACATGCATGTTTGACTTTTGGATCACTTACACAATAACTAAACACAAGAATTGCGGCAAGAATGCGTTACTTACGTCCGATATAATAATTTAATTACTGCATCACCAAAACACGACACGGAGATCGCCATTGTTTTGCTGGAACGCTCAGAAATTAATGCCGACAGATGTCACTTTTCGATTTCGACTCGCAGCCAATTGAGGCAGCTGTATTGACTGTGAGGAGCTCAAGCGTCTGGCAGCCTTAGCTGCCGGCAGTGTAGTGGCCAGCTAAGGCCGTCAGACGCTTGAGCTCCTCACAGTCAATACAGCTACCTCAATCAGCTGCGAGTCGAAATCGAAGAGATCCGTCTGTCGGCATTAATTTCTGAGCGTTCCAGCAAAACAATGACGACCTCCGTGTCGTGTTTTGGTGATGCAGTAATTAAATTGTTATATCGGACGTACGTAACGTATTCTTACCGCAATTCTTGTGTTTAGTTATTGTGTAAGTGATCCAAAAGTCAAACATGCATGTCAAAATGGATGTTATTGCCCTTTAACAAAGAGCGTTCTATGAATATTGTGAAACATTTTAATCATATGGAAAAGTAGCAAGATATCTTTAAGGACTTACTTGCCTATATAAACAAAATGTAAAAAAATTAACAATTGGTTTTCAGATA
>JAHWFP010057256.1:57172-72883 GCA_023313725.1 Lithobius niger
CGGTTTTCAGATAAAATTAAAAAATTTTTTATTCGTATTTGTAAAGATCCGTGCAGTAGCACTAATCATCGAACATGGCGGTCCACTGAACATAAGACCTGTTGTGCCCTTATTTTTAAGTGTTTTTAGAGTTTATCATTGTAAATATTGGGTTTCAGGTGTGGTACAGGTAATTTCAGAATGCTCATTTCTCATTATTTGTAGTATTATGTTGTAGGTGACTAAGGAAAACATGCGTTTGTGCTTTTTCCGAAAATTAAATACCGCGTTTCGTATGCATTGTGGTTTTTGTCATCCAGGTGACAACTGGGTTTTGTGGTGGAAAAAATCATCTGCAGAAACCTTGCGTGCTAAAATTTGTTGTCGTGATTGCGGAGGATTAATTTCTTCCTAAGATGAATTTTTGGCGCAAGAGGACCGAAGCGAAGGAAAAACGATTATGCCTGAAAAAATCAAGTTGGGGAAAATTTTGGAATTTTGTCTAATGTTCTTCTAATGAATGAAGAGACGGTCTTGCCACCAGAAGATTAAAAAAAAAGAAACAACGCTGAGTGATGAAGAACAAAAACGTGATCTTCCAATGTTATAACAAGGAGATTTTTCCACGTCAATATGGCGAGAAGACGTTCGAGGACAAGAGAAATAAACGGAGGGCTTAAAGGTGCCACGAAGGAAAATGTAACGTAACCTGCCAATCGCGCAGTGAGATTTGCAAGTGTGGCGCGGTGTAAAACGACGTGGAAGGGAAATTGGAGATTCTTCAAAAATTACTAAAATTATCTTTTCCTAAACTCAGGTCTCTGTTGAAGAGAGGAATAATTTCTCAAATACCGGCAAATTTCAACCTCGTGGTAAACAACGTAAAGATATCTAGTCACTGCTGTAGCAGAGGATACCAGAATCGACTGGGCCCTGACCTACATGATTCACAATTTGAAAGCCAAGACGGGGGTGACCGACGATATCAAACTCGAGGTGAGGCTGTTCAGTTTGGAATTTGGAAGGTTTGATCTCGTGCACAATGCTTTCAACTGCTGCTTCTTTACTTTCAAGATGGATTTTGTGGCGGATGACATGCACTATGAACCGTTGATTTTGTTGGAACTGTACACGAAAAAATATTGGAATCTCTTAGAGTAATGCCGAACGTAAAGGCTCAAATCGGGTTGTGCATTCTCTTCGAAAAAGCGACCAATAATATTGAAACTGTGAAAGCCTATTTCAATTCCAACACAGTTTAGTTAGAGTGGGGAACAAGGAGGTACTCTGAAACGTAAACAGAATTCTATAAACTATTGGACAGTTTGTCATAGAAGGAAGTGGATGGGTTCTCAAGCACTGCATCTGTACCGAACTATGCGTTGGAATCCATAGGCTGTTTGCCAGAAAAGGTAGGGGCCACACGTCCTGAACAAGCTGAAAATAGACCCCGATTTACTAGTCAACATGCATAGTCAGGACGATAGATTTTTTTTGTGGTCTGTATTGGTTAGTATACACCTCGTTCCATTTTCGCTACATGACTGGGTGTGAAACATTACCTCCCTCATGCAGACGAATTAGTTGTTGGTATGTTGGATAAATACCCCCATTCCTTTATCCAAAATCACGGCGTTCAAAAATGCCAACAACATTCCGGTACCGTATCTGATTTGGTTTCGAGGATGATGAATCTACATTTATTGTGTGAGTTCCTTAGTTGACAGGATGCATCACGTAGACTTGCTTCTTCTCAACGGTCACCACGTGACGATAAAAGACATTATGATTACCTTTTATAAAAAGTTTATGATTTGGGTTAAAATTGTAAAGGAAAACCATAACGTTGAAATTTTAACCAAATGGTTATATTTACAAAAATGTTTGAAATGTTAGATTAACCATTGTTTGTTTATTTATTTATTTATTTTGTATATAATATGATGTAAAATAAAAAAAACACTGACGCAACTCATTGCGCAATGTTGAGTGAACGTATGTTTAAAAGAAATGAATAAGATGTGTTTTGAATTCTCAACACAAGCTGTGTTTAACAGCTTCGAGCAACTCAATTGTACATTGTGGTTGAATAAAATTATTATATATTTATCAATAGAAGACTGTAACTGCTTATAGTCTTTCAAAATCGTGTATAAAATGTTCTACACAAAGGCTGTTCTATTGGTGCTTGGAGGCAGATGGGTTTACAAGCACAAGAAATGAGACACGCTCACATGTATTCTTTCCACAAGGAGGGCCTGTGAGTATTAACGGATCGCGTTGAAAGCATAAACTGCTGGTTGGTTTTTTTTGGTGTATAGAAATTTCTTCATATAAACTTTTGACATTGAAAAGGGAGCGAGCCATTAAGTAGTAGTTGCCGGTTGGCATGTTGGTTGCAATAAACGAAGTAACAATTGATGTGTACAGCTGCAAATGCTCTTAACGCAATGCAGTAGGCAATACTATTTCTTCCATGTGTACTCTGTCGTATAGAACATAAAGGTTTCTCCACTCTATCATTGATCACAATGTGACAAAGACTTCTTAAACGTTTTATTGTAAATAATCAATAATTTATTCTTTGCACACAACAATCATGACAGTACAGGGCATGGCCGATAAAAGGCCACTTATTCCCTCCTGACACAAATTTAAAAAGAAGTGGTAAATTACAAAAGATGATTGTTCAAGTTTAGAAAATTGCCTTAAAAGACCCGCCATACCAATCCAAGGACTAATGGGTAAATGATAGGAGATGGTTATTTAACTTTAACAGTTTTGACTTAAAAGATGTCACACTGGTGGCCGTCGCCATATGATTCATCAATGAATTCCAAGTTTTCACTCCCTAAATGATGAAAACTGGCACCGACATAACGTGCAGCAACTTCTCTCGACCAGCTTCAATCATTTTGAAGCTAAAAAAATACCCAAAATTAAAATCCACCATATTGTCTAGCATCAGAAAGGTCAGTGTTAGATCAAATTTGAGCTTCCACAACTCCAGAGTGTCAGCCCCCAACAAGTGCAGCTATTCCTTATATGAACAATACGATAAGCCTCGCAGCCTTTCGTAAATTATCGGTGGACTGACTCAACCAAATTTATGTCTTTTACAAGATTTGGCGACCGGACCTGGGAGGCGTATTCCGGGATGGGTCTAACAGAATGTCCAGAAAAGCATATTGTGATCCCCAGGTGAGAAGCACGGATGAACAATGGCAAATCTCTGTTGGAATGATTTGGCAATTTTAGCACAATGAATACATCACTTTAAGTTGCTGCAAAACCACACGCCAAGGACCTTACATGTCAACTAATGTTTCAGTTCACGACCTGCAAGTTCATACTTTTTTAATTTATTTTAGGATCCCACATCGAACACCTTACATTTATCGCCCGCAAGAGCTAGTTGCCAAACATTCGACCAGCATTCTAATGAATGCATGGAATGACACAATTCTTCATAGTCAACAATTTTTTGTTGTTAGAGAAGCTATACACCAGAAATGTATTTCTTGCTTAGGAATGATAGAACTACCAACCGACTTTTAAGAAAAATAAATTGTAAGCGACTGAATGGCTCGAAGACATTAGACCTTTTCATCTTTTCACCTTTGATATCATTCAGTGACTGAGTGATGAAACTCGAAGGACAGAACTTTATTAAGTTTGTCCCGATGTGGCCCAACATTACTAACTAAATATGAGCAAAGCAAATATGAGGAAACTTTTTATTGTGAGACTGGAGGTGGGGGTAGGGGAAGAGGCGACAATAAATCTTAAACACCAGGTCTTTACTAGGTCTTATCCGGCAATGACATAAACACAAGCCAAAATACAGGGACAGATAATAAAAAAAAAGGCAGATAATATCTCAGATTCTTCAGCCACTGACTGTGAATCAAGAGATGAAGAAGACCTTGGGCTAAATCGAAAAACCAAACATTTAGAGTGGGGGCCACATCGTGATATGCAACACTATGCTATGAAATTTGTTAAACTCCAAACTTGACGTGAGACCAAGTTGACGGTCTGCCAATTGGATGCTTGCAGACAAACAAAACTTAAAAAAAACAAAACTCTCAGGGTATGGGGATAAATACAGCACCCATCAGTAAATGTTGTATTAATGATCTTGATTTTTGGGCTCGAATCTTGTAGCCAAGTAATTGAACAGGCATAGGTTGATAAACAAATTACGACTGTACTTGTAAACAAACAAGTCACCAGCATCAGAAGTCGAGGAACCGAAAAAGTAACGAGTAACCAAGCTGGAAATAATGAAACCTCAACAGGTAGCAAACCAGCAAATACTGAAAAGGTAATAGATAACCAAACAGTAAACAATGAAAGGAAACAGGAAACAAAATTGTGACTACTGAAAAGGTAACAGGTAACAAAAGTGTAAAGACCTAAAAGGTGCCAACAGGTAACAAAAATGTCAAAATTGAAAGGTAATAGATTTCACTGGCATTATGAAACAAATATGCTGCTGTTTTGAAGGAATTTGATGTTATGAAGAGTAACACCACCATTAAGTAGATCCAAATGCAAAACCAGTGATACTTGCTGCTAGAAAAGCACAATTACACTAGCATGGGAAACTAGAAGAAAATCTACATTGAATGGTAAAAGATTAAATCAACAAATGGTGAACTTGGATTTGCATTAATCCTTAAGATCACAGTGGAGCTTTGACGCCAGAACATTGTATAAAGCGAACACATGGAGCGATACTGGGCAATATGTCAGGTATGAAGTATTTTACTGTATTAGATCTTAAATGCTAATTTTGGACCATTACATTGGACAGTTAGTTAACTTCTAATAACGATCAATACTCTATTTGGGAGGTACTAATTTGACCAGCTTCCTTTTGCGATTTGTCCAGTGCCAGAAAATTTTCAAAAGGTAAAGGACAACAGCTCGATCTCTTGCCTTGAATAGGACTCTCGACAAAAGACCTTCATAGTAGGTAAACTAAAACTGATCATAATAAAAAGTGACAAATATGCTCGACAAGGCTCGTAAGTAAAATACTAAACCTAATCACGCCAAAGTTCAATACTGTACATGGACAGAATTGTGGTTAGTGAGGTAATTCGACTCAACCTCACTAAGATTAAGCAATCATAATCTGGCTTCACCAGAAAGTAAACAAGACGTAAAACAAATTTTTGATATGATGAATCACGGCTGCCACCAAGTTTGTGGTCCGAACCGTGATCACTCAAGCTGAACTGACAATCACCGATGTGTCAGTTAAGATTGAGTGATCACGGTTGGGACAGAAAATTTGGTGGCAGCCATTTTGTCTCTGATATTACTACTTTCTATGGCAAAAACTGGATGGGTCCCTTTACCCTTATGGGATTTTTGTATGATATCACCCCTTTTGGTTGTTGTGTGGTGTTACTTTATGTAAGTATTGACTCTGAGCTCCTCATGAAAATATAATTGTAAATCGTTTTTAACAGCCTGAAGAAAATCGTCACTTTGGTATAATTAAACAGTTTAGCAGATGATGACATGATTGGTTTATTTTAGATAAGTTACAATTACAATATCACATTTCGATTTAATTGTGAAACAGAAACAATAAGTTAACCGAGGCTCATTGTAACTTAGCTACGGTGGACAATAATTTTAATAACAGATGGCGTGTTTTCAATGTTCACGAAAATAGCATTACATTAGATTCCAATCTTTGGATTTAAAACCTCCTCAAAATTTCAAACCATAAAAGGAGTCAAACCTATTGGAGTCAACCGTGAACTAAATGTCAAATTTCAAGCATATTGGTCGCATAATTTATTTTATCTAAGTGGAATTAGTAATAATAAGTAACTAGCATGAAATCAACTTCTGTTGTCTAATCGGTAAACCCCGTCGATCTATTCAATTACCAAAGCTTTATGTCGAATTATTATTTAGTAGTCAATACCAGAAAACGTCTGATTAATGTCTAGAGTAAGAGAAGCAATAGCTTGCTTTCATCCAAACACTGACAATTGAGTTGTACAATCAGACGCCAACAATTAGACACGATGGGCGAAGCGTGCACTTCTAGGTTATGACATGCCGTACATTCCTTAGTCACCACAGATTACTTCTCCATTCAGAAAATTAAATAAGCAGATGTCGAATGTACGTGGAACAAAAGTTAACTGCAATTTTTAAATTTAAAAAGTCGGATTTGCCAACTGTCTGAAGTAATTTACCTCAAAGCACTACTCAGAGTATTTCTCCAAGTGATGCCTCTCAGTCAGGATTAGGCAGATGCCACATGCAAGAAAGAAAGCAAACCAAAAATGTTTGGGTTGCGCTCTGCATTACAAAAACAGTTATGCTCAAATAGACAAAGAAATGCTCGTGGTTGTAATTGCTTGTGCAAAAGTTCGTTATTAAATTTACGAAGTTAAAGAGGAAGTCCAGACTAATTACCGACATTTTCTAGCCATAGTACAGAAGCCTTTTAACATAATCACTGAAAAATTCCAACAACTTTTGTTGCACCTCCAATGTTATAAGGCATATCTGTATACATTCCATCAGGTCCAGACATGTAGTTTACAGAATGGTTATCGAAAAATTGTCCAATTACTTGTGGAAGACGAACCAGTATTTAAAGTCGTGAAAGAAGCAAGTATTGTCTCATCTGATCGGTTAGAACTCTTGACGCCAAACCATCTGAAAGATGAGCAGTCAAAACAGTTGTAAGATATGATCAAGTAAGACTGGCCGAACACAAAAGACCACTACTTCTTAATTAAAGCAGTTTTGGCAGTGATTTTCAGTTCACATCAGGTAACCTAATTTTGGTTGAAAAAAAAATGTTCATTATGACAGCTTTAAGCTAAAGTTACTTAGGCTAACCACGAGCCACATTTAGTTGTGAAGAAAATGAAATCGCAAACTAGAGAGAATTTTGATTGGCCTAAGTTTTTGAAAGATATTGAAGAAATTGTATCTTAATGATCACCTAGTTGGAAAGATGGACCGACTAACCAAAAAAGATACGTTGATAACATAAATAGAACGTGTAATATTCTGTTTTCGTTTTGTAATTACAGTTATCTTCTCGTTGTAGATTATATTTTAAAGTATCTGGATATCGTGCATCTAGCTGACAAAACTGCAAAATCTATTGACGCAGGGCACAAGTGTATTTTTGAACACTTATGTATCATTGTATCACTTAACAAGCCATTTGATTCACACACTTTTTAGCAGTTTATAAAAGTATGGCAGTTTCTGCTAATCAAATCTAGTTATGTACATATACTCACAGTCGAACGGAATGACGGAGCTAGACGTACAGACTGTAAAAAACTTCTGAAAAATCTCATGGAATGGAGATTCAGAGTTAGCTCTTTTTGAATTCCGTAATACACAAGTATATAGTTTCCCAGTTTTCACCTAATGTTACTAATGAACAGAAGTCTCAGAAAATAATCTTTCCTTACTCCAGCTTACAGTTTTGATGTGGTATATTTTTCAGTTACCCTTGATGCAAATAAGACATTATCATCTATCGAATTACCCTAATTGAGAATCATCCACCTAATTTAAATAGAGCATAATAGCAGTAGAAAGTTGAAAATTAGCGAAAATTTGAAGGCAACTGAGCTTCGTGTTTTCTCAGGCAGCATATTTCAGTCTATTATTCTTGGCCATTTCTTGGTTTGATTCGAAGAATGGCAATATTTTTTAATTATATTTATCTCGTAAACGAAGCAAGCAGTCTTCATTAAATACTGGCTTTGTAAGAAGACAAGATACATTAATCTGAGAAAGAAAGATAACACGACTGCCCCGAATGGAACTAGACCCCAAGGACTTCCTGCTGACTAGACTTGGCATTCAAACTACTCTTCTGGAATGGATCCTGGCTAAAGGTTCCAGCGAGCTCATTATCTGTTCCATCTTTCTCAGTGGCGGCGTTAAGGTTACAAACTTGTTTATAAACATGGAGAAACTTTGTTCTTGGCCTCCACACTAGAAAGAACGCAAACAATAAAAAAGCATAAATCACTAGGGAAAGGGTAAACGAAGCAAACAGCTTGTAATTAAAGATGGTTTGCAGACTACTTGCCTTGTTTATCCTTACCATGTGATTTATTCTTTTAAGTAACATTTTCTCGTTCATTGCAGGTCGTGGCATTTTTCATTTAGTGTTGCATTTATTAAATTCTAGGAAAGGCATTGTCGGGAGTGTGTTGAGTCTGTCTTGTGTTAGGGTTAAATGTGAGACGTGATGTTTTGTAGGTAACCATAAACTGCCAAAGGTACTTTTATAATCTGTTTAAAAAGTACTTAAGTTCAGGTGTTAACATTACCAGACTTGAAAGTATTATGATTGTGGTCTCTTAATTTTTCTAAACATCAAAGACTGATTTGCAGTACTGAAAATAAAACCTGAGGCAAGTACTGCAAAGTTTTTTCTGTGAACTCCCAACTCTTCCTTCCATACATTGTACACAGGCTAGTGGCAAGTTTCATATGGCTTCAGTTTTGTCTTGTTTGAGATGGAGGTTTATTAAGAAAGTAAGCTCGCCCAAGGAATATGGAGGACAATTTTCAGCTTCATGATTGGTCAACACGACATTAGCTAGGCCTTCTGTGGACCTGTTGGATGCAATTTTTGGTCAGCATGACGACAGTGTATGTAGATCGTTTCCCAAGGAAGGAAGGTATGTGTTCTATTTATGCATATAATAATTAGGTTTGGTTGCTTGCAAACAGGTGTTTCTTCAAACCAGCCATTTAATTCTTAACCAATGGAACAGGATCGTAGCCACAGGAATACATGACTGCATGAAAGTGTTGGAAAGGAAATTTAACTACATTTAAGAATTGCTTATTTTGTGGTATCAACGGATTATCTTTTTAGGAAACAGTGGTTACAGGATTACATTGAAATATTGGGATCTTACTGATGTGGGGAAAGGCATCAACCATAAATGATTCCATGAATGAACTGTGTAGAGTACTATGTCTAATACTATAATTTACTGGAAAACTGTGAGGGAATTATAAAGGGGTCCACCCAACTTTATAGAGACTAAATGTTTTGCTATTTTTTCTTGACTGTATTAAAATACAGTTGCTAAGATTTATAACCAAAAACTGAATACTAACACTTGGTGGTTAGTGTAAGTAGGAGCACTGTCAACTCACCCAATCTCCCGGGACTAAGGTGTTGATGTTTACAAATTTGATCACATCAGTTTTGAGAAGTCAGGGCAATACAGTTGGGTTCATCATCCGCAACCCCTCCAGGAAAACCAAGGTTTGATATTTTAAAATTTGATTACATTGGTGAATTTTGGTGAAACCAATTTCAAAATAGTGGGGGTTAGGGTAACTAGGGGGCAATACAGATGGGCCCATTACCCCCAACTCCTTGCCAGCAGCCAACGTGTTGGCATTTTCAAATTTGGTCACATCACTACCTAAATACAAACCAGCATAACCCCTTCCCCCTCCCAGGAACCAATGTTTGATATTTTCAAATTTAATCACATTTGTGACCATTGCCCAATAACCTACTATTAACATTGTGGGGGTTAAGGAAAGTAGGGGGCAATAAAGGTGGGCCATTACCCCATTCCCTCCTGGGAACCAAGGTGTTGATATTTTTTAAATTTTCAAATAATTAAACTTTTCAAAGTTGAAAACGAGCAAAAAATCGAATGGTGGACTGTGATACAAGCTCGTGGTAAAAAGGGTGTAACTCGGTCCGTATCAATGGTAGATCCTTTCAGTTACCCTTGATGCTAACAAGGCCTTCCCACCCGTGTGTTCACATAAGGCCAGTCTTTAATGCAGACTGTCTGCTTCATTTACCCTTTACCTTGTGATTTATTCTTTATTCATAGCTTTATATCATTTTAATTAGTTTTATAATATACACAGACAACATTTCGTATAGTGTTGCTCATCTGTTATCGCAGCACACTGTGTTCATCTGTTACAGATTGCGTCTTGAAGTTCCAGGTTCCAGACTCGATTCCCAGCATGGGACTATGTTTTAATTCTCTTTATCCCTTTTAGCAGATCGTATCCCAATGTAGGCAGGTATGTGTGCCATTTATGCGTAAATGGTTTGGTTGCCTAAAAATAGTTATTTGTTTAAACCAACCATTTAATTGTTAAACACTGAAACTGGAACTTAACCACAGGAACGTGTCGATGCATGTTAAGTGTTGCAAAAGAAATTTAACCACAGTGAAGAATTTTTTATTTTGTAGTATCAAAATTGTTTTTATGGGAACTGTGATTAGAGGAATACACAGTGAAAATATTGGGGCATTTTTGGTTTGGGAAATGCACCAACCAGAAAACATTCCATGAATGTTTGTGTAGAGTAATAGGTCTAATTCTAAAAATAATTGGAAAACTGTGAGGGGCTTATAAAGAGGTTCAGCTAACCTTGTAGGAAACAAATGTTTTGCTATTCTTTCGTGACATTATTAAATTACAGTTGCCAAGATATAATCACCAAAAAATAAATACTAACATTGTGTGGGTAAAGAGAAATAGGGGAAGTACAAATGGGTCCATTTCCCCCGTGAACCAAGGAGTTGATATTTTCAAATTAGGTCACAGTGGTGAACACTGCCGAAAAAAAACTAATGATATTGTGGGAGTTTAGGGAAGGTGGGCACTCCTTGGAAACCAAGGTGTTGATATTTTCAAATTTGGTGAAATAAATAGGCATAAATTGCTGTAAATAATATTAGGGAAAATTAGGAACTAGTCAATAGCAAAAATTATACACTAGAAATAACGTTGTTCAGTAAGCCACCTTTATACACGTTTCGTCAGAGTGGCATTACCCGGATTCGAATTGGCTACCCAGTTCGCCCTACATCACTTGCATAGCGCCTTAATCGCCATGGCCACATCCTCCACTGGCATAAGGATAACTCACTAAACCCGTTATTAAGGTCACAACTGTGACCAGGACTCCATTCGACCGAATTCTGCTCAGCCATAGGCAATGGAGAGTGGGACAACTCATACACTCATAGGGCTCAATAAAGGAGATATAAATAGACATAAATCACTGCAAATAATATTAAGGAAAATTGGAAATTAGCCAATAGCAAAAATTATACACTTATAATTTTAAGTGTATAATTTTCGCTATTGGCTAATTTCCAATTTTCCTTCAAATTTGGCCATATCGCTGAACACTCCAAACATTACAGGGGTTAGGAAGTCGGGGTATTTCAGGTGGGCTCATCATTCCCTTACTGGGAACCAAGGTTTAATATCTTCAAATTTGGTCACATTGGTGAACATTGCCCAAAAAACAACTATAAACATTATGAGGGTTAGGAAAGGAATGGAGGGCAATACTGGTGCGTCCATCACCACCACACCTCCCGGGAACTAAGGTACTGATATTTCAAATGTGGTCATATCGGTGAACTTCCTCAAAAACCTACTATTAACATTGTTGGAATTAAGGGAAAAGGGCCAATACAGGTGGGCCCATCACACCCTTCCCACAGTAAAAAGGTGTTGCTGTTTCAAAATTTAGTAGCAGAATTTAAAAACTAACCCAAAAAATATTGTACTTCATTCCAGAAAAATCAAATTTATTTCAAGAAATCCCCCAAATTTCACTTTCTTTCAGCCAAGTCCACGTTATTCTAAGTAATTAGGAAAATGGTTTAAATTATAGTTAAAGCATCTGTAGTTCAAAGTTACCGTCCGATTACACCTTAACACTGAAAACTTTGATAACATCCAGTAGTAAATTGGGGTATAGTTCGGTCCCTAACATGGGTATACCCATTCAGTTATTTCCAATGCAAAGATAGCATTCCCACCTGCCAATTTAACCACATTTGAATCGTTCCCAATTTAGAAACGTCACAAGAGTAGTTGAAAGCTAAAAATGAGCATAAAATTAAATGGTGAACTGTTATACAAGTCCCTAGAAAAATGGGTGTAGCTGCGTTTCTAACAGTGGTAGACCCTTTCAATCACCCTTTTTACAATGAAGACATAACCACCTTTTAAATGAATCTATTTGAAGTCAACCATCTAAATTAGACAAGTCACAGCAGCAGTTTAAAGTTGAAAACAGCGAAAAATCTAATGCTTGCTACTTTACTGGGAATTTTCTCCTCTTTGGGATAAATAATTTAGGATTTTTTACTTTTAAGGTTGTGTTTGTCCCAGACACGCAAAAAAATCATTGGACGCAGTGTCATTTCGAACCTACCTGCCAATTCTCAACAATCTAATTGAATAGTTTCTCTGTGACCTGGTTCCACACAACTCCCTGCCACACATTCATAATGGACTAATAACTCTGATGCCTAATTGATTCGATAATAATTGTCTATTTTCTACATGTACGTTATACCTAGATTTTTCAGACTAGAACTGAATTAAGCGTTTTCATGTTCAATTATATCTGAATCTGCTGTACTTAAAATTTGATGCCTGTCCGATGAAGGGGTGCTTTGGAAAATGGTTCCAACCCAAGTACCAAATATCAAATTTAACAAAATATTTATTTGGCAATTTTACAGTTCGTGAGAAATGAATTTCTGGAAATGGATGCTGATGTGGAAGGCATTGAAAAAGATCTTCTGCATTTAAAATTTGTTTAGACACTAATTGAGCCCTTTCTAAGTTACTCGCCCCAACCATAAAATAGTTGGTAGGGTGGAGCAACATGACATCCATTACACGTCCGACTTAAAAACTCGTACTCCAATTTTTATACAGCTTTCATCATGGAGTAAACAAATGAATGAAAATTGAATACAATTAAAAATCAAAAATAATTCTACACATTTTTTCTTGTTTTTTTATTTTTTTTTATTTTCAATATGGTCGTTGTTGTCATACATAGACATATTGGATGCCAGGAAAGGAAATTGTAAGGCATAATGCACACAAAAAAATGGATCGCTTAAGTCTTAAGTATCTATTGACGTGCATTACTTACCAACTAGGTAGTAGCAATAAAAAAGTAAGCACATTTTTTCTTTAGTTTTAACTTTTTGTAAGGGATTTTTTTTATCATGACGGTAAGCATAGCACAGAAACTTCTATTGTTTGGATTTAGTGCTCCATGGAGTAACTTTATATTTCACAGCTGGAGACGTGGTTTTTATTAGTCCAAACTATGTCTTTGTGTACTGACTTGTTGAAGCGGAGATACCTAGTTTTTAGCATTGGGCAATGGTGCCATGCAATCTTTCAGTTTCAAATTCTTGATGGAACATGATTAAAGAGTTAAACATCATGCTTGATTCTAATTTAGCATGATCAGACGATCTACTGTACTGTACAGGGTGTCCCAGAATGTACTCTGGTATTTCATTGTTTAATAAAACGGGAACCACAAATGATATCAAGAAACGGTTTTTTTTAACTGAAAGCAAACCTCAACAAGTTTTTGCAACGGCCACTGCATCCTCATGTGCTGGGATGTGTGCACACCATAAGCCTTATATGCAAGGTGCACGCACGGCAAATTTTCTATGAAAATTGTGACTGGTTCGCAAAATGCTATGTACGATTTCTGGCTAGCAGAGTTAAAATCAGTCACCGCAGCTAAAAGGCGGAATCTTAGGGAGTATCCTGGATGTAAGGGCACAAACGTAGCGACCCACCTTTGCATTCTCACAGCTAGAACTTAATCGCGATGGCAAAGGTGACATTGCCATGGTAACAACGCAAAATGGATTAGCTAAATCCGACATCGTTTGAGTAAATACTTGCTGTCTTATAATCCGTGCCAGTAATATAAAGAATTCCTCATGATGAAACAATTTTCCCAAACGCTTCTGAACTAACGTTATTTGCTGTTTTCGTTGCGAGGCGGCAGATATAAAACTGCCGCCATGTTGGAATTTGAGGTGATGTCTAGCTTCTAGCTGCGAGAATGCAAAAAGCGTCCCCATAGGCACCTAAAGCAAAGCGATTACTAGGCTGATGCAGCAGTTCGAGGAAACTGGCAGTGCGAAAACGTCCATATGTTAGAAACTCTGTGGCAGGAAATTTAATACCGTTTACATATTCTGCGTGCAACGCAGGGTGTTCCTGGTGAGTTGTGCTTTCATTTAAAAAATCCGTTTGTTAATATCATTTGTGGTTCCCGTTTTATTAAACAATGGAATACCGGGCTACATTCTGGGACACCCTGCACAGTAGTAATACCACAGATGGAATAAGGCCTAACTTTGAATTGATTCAAAATCTTACGTTTTCTTGACTGGCGATCGGGCTCGGATCCTATGAATCTCAGTAGTGATGGATTATGATCCTTGGAATGCAAGTCATCAGACGGCTCGTCCATGTTCAGATCTTCAGTGGGAGATATAGAATCCATGATGGCACGTTGAATGTAATGCAACGTTGTTATGTAATTTATTGAAAATTGAATTTAGTATTGAAAACTTTAGATCATAACTTGGATAGAAATGTCGGAGCTTCGTTTAGTTCGTGTTATTACCCCTTCACTTACCTCACGTGCAGTGTGTTGGTTATAATTGAGATAGACAGTAAAGTGCATGCAATTTCAATATTTACAGCTGAATACATAACGGTAAGTAATATAACTGTTGTTTGTCTGGTCCGTCCGTGTAAAAAATCAACCATTTTAGTAGTTTTGGGTGCACTTCTAAATAAAAAACAGAAATTCGTATAGGTTAGACCCATGGTTTGCAACAATACCGAGAGAATACAGCATTTACACCTCCAAGGATGTCAACAGACTCCAAGCCATGGACGAGGTTTCTGTTGGAATCCGAGGAGGTGTAAACCCCTATTCTCTGAAACATTGTGGCAAACCATGGGTATAACTAATTTGTACCCATGGTCACTTTTTGTGTCTAATATATTTATACCTAAGATTTTTTTATCATTTTTTATTTTGTTTTGGGCCATTCTGTGCGGTGAATTGCATTGCAACAATACATACTGCAAGAATAGATTCTTCAAACAATTAGTAATGCGGCAGTCATTAAGCCAATTAGCAATGAGTAACGACATGAGTCTATGAAAATGATGAGTTTTCAACTCTATCAGATTCAGTTTACTCTAGCCTGTGATCAAAAACCCCATACTGTACGGATGCGACACCTGTTGCCAGATCCCTGAAATAAATTTAATTCGTCTCGAAAACCGAAACCGAAATCGAAACTTTGATCGCGCGAGCAACTCTTAATCCGGAAATACAGTTAAGTGCGGAGCTGTTTCCTTCCTTGACTGAAGTTCGCCCTTGTATCAGACACTTGAATTAGATGTTTCTACCCAAGGCCCGCTGAGATAGTAGCTGCGCAGCGCTACTGATTAATTGCTAAGCCAAACTACAAAAAAAATTGTTTCTGTTTATAATTACGACTTTTTTTCTTCTGTGCGAACATGTATCTTCCTTGAGCATATTCTGTAGCCAAATTCAATCTGTGATTGGCGAGAAGTAATTATGTCTTTGAAAATGGGAACAATGTGAACGATTTAAGACCTTCTCGATGGGGGGGGGGCTCATAAAGTTGTCAGGTGCCGTGAAGAGGGGGGGGGGGTCAACAGCACACTGATCAACTGGAAGAAAAAGTAATTTTTGGACCTCAAAAATGGCACTTTCAGAATCAAAATTTCTAAAAACACCTCAGTTTCTGGGACCCCATGATATGAATGTTGCAAGGTTTTGACGCTATTATTACCGTTTCTGCAAGTCTAGTTTTTACAAAA
>JAHWFP010057257.1:6361-19654 GCA_023313725.1 Lithobius niger
GCGACTTATTTTTTGCTTTCAATGGCAACTTCTTCCCTCCCCCCTCCGCCGCAAAAATTTCTTCCCCCCAAAATTCTTCCCCTCCTCGCCGCACTAGCAAGCGCTAGAGGAGGGAACCTGAGATGGTTGGGCCTGGTGCCCAGTTACCAGACGTTAGTAAGAGTCGGGACCAAGTCCCGAAGTTCCTGGTGGTGACAGGCGAGGGCCGAGATGTTACGCAAATCGGTCCACTCGCTGTCCACAAGGCACTAAAAGGGATCTGTGGTTAGGATCCGAAGAGCGTCTCTCGGCTCCGTGCTGGGGGATACCTTGTGGAGGTTGCGGACGAAGCGCAGGCAAAGAGGTTTTTTTGAAAGCGAGTGCACTGGGGTTATGCCCGGTGCGTGTGGAGCCGCATCGTACCTTGAATAGCAGTAAGGGGGTCGTGATTTGAGGGGTCTCAGTGATGATGTCATCCTGGACGAACTCAAGTCACAAGGCGTTACGGCCATTAGGCGTTTGATGCGGAAAGGTGAGAATGGTGCTCAGCCAACTGACACCTTTTTCCTGACCTTTGATTCACCGGTTGCACCACAGCACATTACTGCCGGTTACCTGCGCTTAAAGGTCAGATGTTACGTCCCGAACCCGATGCGGTGTTGCCGCTGTCAACGCTTTGGTTATGCTAGCGGTTCGTGTAAGGGTAAGCCAACCTGTGCTGGCTGTGCTCAGGCAGCCCATGAGGGCACTGATTGTGCTGCTCCGGAGCGGTGCGTCAACTGCGGTGGTCAGCACCAGGCCTCTTCACGGGACTGCCGTGGTTATGTAGAGGAACGTCGTGTTCAGGTATTGAAGGTAAAGGATGGGCTTTCCTACTCGGAGGCCCGGAAGAGAGCCAAACTAACAGTACCGACAATGACGCGATCTTTTGCGCAGGTGTGCAGTGCGCCATTGCCTGGCCCAGTTAGTGAGTCTGCTGATTTGGCGGATTTGTGCGCTAAGCTCAGGTCTTTGACGAGGAGAGTAGGCATGCTTGTTACTTTGACCCAGCAACATCCATCTTTGTAGGGTCTTTTGGGTCCTTCGGACCCTGTTGCTGCCGTGCCGTCGACATCTGCCCAGCCTGCAAATGCTTCTGCTCCTGCTACTGTTCCTGGTGCTCTTACTGTTCCCAGGGAGGTTAACACTTTCACCCCTAACCTTTTTATTTTGAATGAGCATTACAGCCTGACCGATTTTGGCATTTACCAAAAATATCATTTCAAGCTGTGCAGTGGACCTCAAGAATTTGAAATATAGTCACATATCTCAGAAAAGCATGCTTTAAATGGTGATGCATTCAGACAATTTTTACACAAATTAGTACTGGCACAGTAAGCACCGAAATAATGTTGAAAAACTTACAAAAACGCAAAAGTTCAACATTGTTGGCTGCCATTTTGTATTCAGCTAAGCAAGGCATATATACAACTTCCAACAAACACCATTTCACACTGCTTAGACAAGTCAGTTCTGCCATCTAATGACCGATATGTGCACTAAAAACGTTACCTAACAACACTGCGTGAAGAGCGATGGACGTACTGGTACGATGACTTTAGCAAGCACCCACAAACATTCAGGACGTACTGGTACATCCATAGGCAGCTGTGCAAAAGTTCAAAGGATGTACTAGTACGTCCATAGGCGTTAAAGTGTTAAGGCTTCGGCTAAGCCTCCGCCTGCCCGGAGTGCTCCACAGAAGACGTCAAAGAAGAAGGCTCCTCCTGGTAAAGCCTCAACACCACCCGTAAGGACGTCGCCACCAGGAGAGACGGTGAAATGGTCGTTGAACGGCCAGCATGCTGAAGGGCCCATTGCGTCCGCTCAGCATCTTGATATTACTTTGCCCATGGAGCAGGAAGAGATTTTATGTTCTAATTCTCCGGAACATTTTCCTCCTTCCGAGGACAACTTCGTTCGGAACCTCACTCCGACTTTTGATTCGGGTGACGATTCGGATGTTTGCGGGTCGCCCAAAGGAGGAGTTGAGGAGGATGATTCAGTCTTAAGCCCGCCCTAATGCCTGCGCATTCCATCGTTCAGTGGAACTGTCTAAGTTATCAGCCCTATGCAGATGACCTGCGGCTGCTTTTGTCGCACTGGCGACCTCTGTGCTGCTGCCTTCAGGAAACTTGCTTTAAGGTGTCAGATAATCCGGTTCTTCGGGGTTACTCTGTCTACCGTCTGGAGGCAGACCCTGTGCCACGTGCACATGGTGGTGTTGCAGTGCTGGTTTAACACTCTCAGCCACATGCCGGTGTGCCTCTGCATACTAGACTTCAGGCGGTAGCGGTCAGAGTTTCTTTCCATTTCGATGTTACCGTTTGTTCGCTTTATTTACCACCGGATGAGGTCTTTGGGGTTGGTGACCTGGAGGACCTGGTCCGCCAGCTTCCTACCCCTTTCCTCTTGCTGGGCGACATTAACAGCCACCACGTCCAGTGGGGAGGACCTAATACTGACAACAAGGGGAGGATCCTTGAGGAGTGGATGCAGAGGGGACCCGTATGCATCCTGATTGATGGAGCCATGATACACTGTAACCTGACCACAGGCAATTGGTCAGCGGTGGACTTATCCTTCTGTTCGCTAGCCATCCCAGTTCACTTCACTTGGGCTGTCACTGCCGATCTGCATGGGAGCGATCACCTCCCCAGTGTGTTGTCCACAACACAAGGGGGTTCTGTGGCTTCCAGGCCAGCCCGATGGGCGCTTAAACGAGCTGAGTGGTCAGCCTTTACTGGGGCTGCTGTATTTCAGCGTGCGGTTGAGGACTTTTCTGATGTGGATGAGCTTTCCACTCATTTCACTGATGTGGTCCTTGCTGCTGCTCATGCTACTATCCCGCGTACGTTCACGCAGCCGAGACGAGTACCAGTTCCGTGGTGGACGCCTGCTTGCGGGCAGGCCATTCAGGCCTGCAGGCGTGCGGTGAGCCCCACTACTGAAAACTTTGTGGCCTTTAAACGCTGCCGTGCCCGGTATGTTATCCATGAGGTTAGACGTACTTCGTGGTTGGCTTATATTTCGTCAATCACACCTTCTCGGCAAGTGTGGAGGAAGGTACGCCAGATCTCGGGGAAGGCAGCTTCCCCGGTGTCACAGTTAAGGGTAGCGAATGCCGTGATCTCTTCTGTGCCGGATATCGCAGATTGTCTTGCGTCTGCATTTGCGCGGGTCTCTAGTGATGACTATTGTGATCCTGGTTTCCTCGGGATTAAGCGTAGAGAAGAGGCTCACTCTCTTGACTTTCGCTCCGACGGGCTAGAGGAGTACAATTTACCGTTTACCATGCAGTAATTTGTTTCAGCTCTGTCCAAGTCGCATGACTCCGCCCCAGCGCCTGATGATGTTCACTATCAACTGTTGAGACATCTGCCTCTTGGCTCCCAGCAGTTCTTGCGGGGGATGTTCAACCGTGTGTGGCCAGAGGGCTCTATTCCAGCTGCGTGAAGGACAGCAGTGGTCATCCCGATTGTAAAACCGGGCAAAGACCCTACTTCTCCTTCCAGTTATCGCCCAATCGCTCTGACTAGCTGTGTCTGTAAACTTATGGAACGGATGGTCAGTGAGCGGTTGGTCTGGGTGTTGGAATCACGGGGATTCTTGTCTGCGTCCCAGTGTGGCTTTCGACGGTTTCGGTCAACTATCGATCATCTAGTTGCCCTTGAATCAGATGAGAGGGAGGCTTTTCGCCTGCATCAACATCTGGTTCAAGTTTTCTTTGACTTGGAGAAGGCTTATGATACGACCTGGCGTTATGGGATTCTCCGTAATCTCTATGACTGTGGCTTGAGGGGACGGATGCCACTGTTGCTTTCCGCTTACCTCTCTCAGGCCTTTCTTTTCACGTTCGTGTCGGGGAAACTCTTTCCCGCCCGTTTGTCTTGGAGAATGGTGTGCCTCAAGGGGTGTTCTTAGTGTCATCTTGTTTGCTATAGGGGTAACCCCATTGCGCAGCAAGCTGCTGTTCCCCAGTCATTGTTTGTCGATGACTTCGGCCTGCGCTTTCGGGCAGCTCGCATGCAGACCTGCGAGCAGCATCTACAGCTGGCGATTAACAAAGTCCAGACCTGGGCGGTCAGTAATGGTTTCCGGTTTTCTCCGGACAAGACTGTGTGCGTCCATTTTTGGTGCCAACGAACACTGCACCCAGATCCTTGCCTGTACTTGGGACAGGCACAAATTCCTGTTGTCCCACAGGCACGTTTCCTGGGTCTGGTGTTCGATTCCAGGTTATCTTGGCTTCCACACTTGCGTCAACTTAAAGACAAAGGCTTTGCGGGCGCTTAACATCTTGCGGGTCCTGTCGGGCACTTCATGGGGTGCCGATCGCACTGCCATGTTGCGCCTCTACCAAGCCCTTGTCCGCAGCAAACTTGATTATGCGTGCATGGTCTATGGTTCGGCTAGTGACTCGACTCTCCAAATGTTGGACACCGCATCACAGTGGCCTGCGTGCGGCGACTGAGGCATTTCGAACTTCTCCAGTGGTCAGCCTCTATGCTGAGGCCTCGGAGCCACCTTTGGCATTCGTCGGCGACAGCTTGCTATTCAGTATGCTGTGCGTTTGCGTGCCGTGCAAACTCAGTCCTGCTTGGTCCATGGTTTTTGGGCCAGACTTGCGTGTCGGTAGACACAGGGTGGGTAAGGGTGATTTTCGCGATAGGCTCCAGCGGTCCTGTCAGGAGATAGCCTTTGAAATACCCTGCGTCTTGAGGCTTGGAGGATGCCAGTTGCCCCTTGGCTTGTCCTAAGTGGCAGTTTCATTTTCGCTCTGGCGTCTCTCCCGAAGGGTTCCACTCTACCAGCAAGGTACTTAACAGGAGTTCCGGCGGCTGTGTTCTCAGTACGCCGGTTATCAGCGCCTGCTTACTGATGTGTCGAAGTCTGACGTTGGCGTGGCCTGTGCTTGTGTGTGTAAGGGAGTAACGGTTGCCCATCGCCTTACATCAGGCTATTCTGTGTTTTCTGCAAAACTTTTGGCTCTCGGTTTGGCGGTGAAATGGATCCTTGACCTTCAGGGCATGCATTTCATTATCTTTAGTGATTCCATGAGAGCCCTAGAGTCCCTGGCGAATTACAATCTTCAGAACCCCTTGACGCAACGTGTCCAAGCTTTGCTTTCCCGCTTGCCTGGCCAGTAAAAAAACGTGCTTTTCTGCTGGATCCCGGGCTATGTTGGGATAGGTGGAAATGAGCAAGCTGATTCTGCTGCGAAACGGGCCCTTTCTGGCTCTCTCGGTAGGGATCTCACCCTTGTTCATTCAGACCCCTTTCCAGCTCTGCGTTGAGGTTACACGCTTTTTGCCAAACCTTGTGGGACAGACAGGACGGTAATAAATTACGAGCTATTAAAGGCACTGTCGAGGAGTGGCACTCTTCGTGTCGCCGCAGTCGCCGTGAGGAGGTAGTGGTGGCCCGTTTGCGCATTGGTCACACCCAACTTACTCACTGTTTCGTTTTGCGGGGGGGTTGACCCTCCTGAATGTTATTGTAATTATTTTAAGACTTAGCACTTTCCGATATAAAATATCGGTATCAATAATCTGTATCGGTATCTAACGATACACAACCGATACTTTCTTATCGATATAACATTAACTTATTAACTGCAACAGCCTTACAACATCCATTTATTATTACCAGAATAACATTAGCTTTAGCTTAGCAGACGACACTCGGTGCATTTGGCCTTGCCTCATGCACTCTAATTGCTGCCACATGTGGGCCCATCCAGATACTCAGTCAACATCAGTGGTCCGGCTCCTAAACCAATCAGCTCCTCCCTCAGCCTCAGCATCCAATCGCACATCGTCTGCTCCACAAAAGAGTAGGATGCAGGCCCCCTTTAAAACCGAGGGTCCTGCAGATTTTGACTCTCACTCCCCGACTTTTTGGACATCAATTGCCACCAGCCACTAAGCCCTTGGAGCCGGAATTCCCACAGCATTGTTCAGAGTTAAGTAATAACGACGATCTGGACTTAGCCGAATTTTAAGGGAGCTTCCCTCCTTTAGAGACTAAGTTCAGGTTAGTGTTTGGAAAGGGCGCCTCTTTATATAAGAGCCCCCTTCTTATTTCCCTTAGCCCAATTAATATAGAGTGCTTTAACGTTAGTTATTAAAGGTTTAACTTGAATTAACGGAGGGATAACCCCAACCCTAAATAATCGAATTAAATAGCTTTCGGACTGATATCTTGTGTGGACTCCCTTACTTTGCTCATTATTGCTTTTATGTGTGGTAGTTAGTAACGATCGCATTAGCGCCGGCCGGTACGAATTTATTATTACGTACCTCTGTTATCCTCGTAACCCTAACAATCAGGAATTACGAGCGATTTACAATGGTGTCGAAGTTTTAGATTCGAATTTAACCCACGCCTAATCATTAAGAAAACTGCAGCACGTTAGGCATTATTGAGCGAAGTAGCGAGTTTTCGGATTAAAATTTTGAAAAAAAAATACCAGAGCAAGTAGGCTACTCGAAATCGAATTTTCCTCCCAGTCTAATCGATCGAATTTAGGACATAATCATGCCTAGTCACAAGAAAAGCACTACAGCTAGCAAAAGCAGGAAAAAAGTTCCTAAAAACAGGAACAATTTAAGGCTTTCGACTAGCGGTAGGCCAATTGTGAAGCCTAGTCGCCTTGCAGACGCTCACGTAGACAATGCACCTGTTCCTCCCGCCTCGCAGCCGACTCAATCTCGGCAGAGCAGACAACGTAAGCGCGTGGCCAGAGCACCTGCTAACAAGCGTAGCACAGTTGCGGAGAAATCCCCACTACGCCAGCAGCCAACAGATGAGCATCGGAATGATGCCCATGAATCACGTAGCCCTCCTCGTGATTCCCTTCCACAGCGTTCTCGCACGAATTCGCCAGACGATTCCAGGAGAAACAGAATGAATTATTCACGTAGTCGCTCACCACAGCATCATAGCTTTCCACCAAATAATTCACGCTATTTTTCGGATGGATGAAACGTCAATCCCCCACCTTTCTTGGCCCCAACAAGAACAACGCAGACTACAAGCCAGCAACATCAGCCAATCTTGCATTCAAGCCCCACCGCATCAGACAGCAGCAACTTTTCACGAATTTTAGCAGGCCTACAGCAAGCCAACGAAAGCCAAGTGGAAGTTTTAAATAGGCTAGCAGAAAAAATCGACAGTACCCCACAAAACAACAACAGCAGCAACGAAAGAATTAGGGACAAAGTAGAAGCTCGAATGTGGGAGGACATCAGAGAAGCAAAGAAAAACCTGCCTAAATTCTCAGGGGAAGGAGGGACCGACATTTTCACCTTCCTCCTTCTTACGGATAACCTGAGAAAAATTGATCCCCATTTGCCAGATAGCGAGCTGATAGCAGCAGCAACCAACAAATGCATCAACAGAGCAGCTCGTTTCGTTGCAACGAGCCTAGTGATGGCTGAACAAACATCTTGGCCAACTTTCACGTCAGCTCTAATTGAAAGATTCGGCGCTGGAGGAGACGAAATTATTGGGCTAAATTTTTAAGGGCAAAAATGTATGAAGGGGAATCAATCAAAGCATTTGCCGATCGTCTCGAAATCATGGCAGCCGAAATCTGGATGGTTCAGCCAAAAGATAGCAATTTAGAAGCAACACTTAAGAAGAGAATGCGAGACGAAACCATGCGATGCACCTTTAAATCGGCCATGCCCAGAGAACTGGAAACGTTCTTAGCTAATCAGAAACCTAGGAGCTGGGAAGAAATGCTTCACGTCACGCTAAAACGTCAGACGGAAATCAGCGAATATACAGAAGAAGGAGAGCAACAGCCTAAAAAGAAGCTACCATCTAAGCCTACAACCAGTACAAGTTTCACGTCATCAGCCCCAGATGAAACAGCCAACGTAACAGCCAACGTAACAGCCGCCGATCTAGCAAAAATGTTGCAAGAAATCGAAAAAACAATCAGAGAAGTTAGAAACCTAAAAATGCGTGGCGCCGTGCAAGAAGCCAGAGTCGACGTTTTCCAGCCGGAAAGAAAAGAGTCACACACGTGCTTTCGCCGCTACGGAAAAAATCACATCAGCAGAGATTGTAAAACACAAGAACTAAGACTGGAAATTGTCAGAGCAGCCAACACTAGACGACTAGAAAAAGAGGGGAAACCAATTCCAAAAAGAGACGGGCATGGAAATTACCCAAGATCGAACCAACAAATAAGCAACAATCAAGAATCTAGGGACAATCAACAGTTAAATTTGTCATCCTACAGTCACCAACGTAGCAACAATCGCAACAGCAACAACAACGCAAACTATACTCAGCCCCATACCTCAACAAACAACCAGCAGCAGCAAACTAGCGCTCAACAGTCAAAAAACTAGAAGACGGCTCAAAAAGTAACAGGTTTTTTTGAGTTAGCAGGGTACTCCAGCACGGAAAAAATTCCGATCAACACAGTCAGTACCGAAAATCCTGAAATCCCATCATCCAACCCCACCCCCACGCCTAGAGAACAAACAAATAAATTATTTCACAGCAGGAAAATTCACTCGACAATCAACGCTGCTGGTTTATTACTAGATTTATACTCAACAGTCGACTGGCACCAACAAAAACTAGCACTCAAGGACAGGACACTAATGTTGCCAAGATTAGCTTCGTATTTCGGCACAATTCCCGAAAAATACGTAGCCCCAGCTCTAAATCTAAACTCCCATCTTGCAACAAATTTTACGGAACAACTCAACAAAGTAAACAAGATTTTCAAGTTATCATGCGATTCAGTCATGTTAACACTCTTTGAAGATGGAATTGACTCCACAAATTTCCACTCGGAATTAAATTTATCCAAATCCAACAACCCCATAGTTCTGGAATTAATCGGCGATGACAGAACAGTCGAATTCCGTAGCACATCGGACACCAACGAAAGAAGATCGCATTTAATTCATTCCGGCGAAGCCATCAAGATTTCCGACCGTAGTCAACAAGAATGGAAGCTACGCATTCCTCTAATTCCGTCAGTGACATCACCAACAATATGTCTAATTTATTGGGACAGCACTTCTAACCCCGAAAAAATTACAGAAGAAAAACGAAGAAAACGTCAAGAAAAAAGGGAGAGACAGCAACAAGCAAAATCGGAGTTTTTAAACAACCAAACGCCACACCAACTCCACCCAGCGGCGGCGATAGATACTACAGGCCTAATCGAGGAACAGGATCCAAGGAACGAGACTCACGTTGACAAGGAAGACCCGAATCAGGTTCGAGTTGACAGCATAGGCTACAACTCGAAATCTGCTTACCCAAGGCCCCATCTAACTTTTAATTTCGGCAATTTAAGGAAAGTAGCACTTTTAGACAGCGGAGCAGGTGTCTCGCTGATCGAATCGTCTACTGCACAAGAATTGTTACGAAATCCACAAATTAAATGTCACGAGTCAAAACCGTAGCTCCCGTAAATTTAGTAGGTGTCGGTGGAAAAGGGGTTACAGCAGAAAAAACGTTGTTCGCTGAAATAAGCAAATGCGGATTTTCCACAAACCAGCAGTTTAAAGTCGTTCCCGATGGCAGTTTTGGAAAAATCCACATTTTATTGGGTTACGATTTTTTATCAAAACAACCTGATTTGGTTAAATTAAATTGTTCAGACCATATTTTAGAAGTAGGGGATTTCAAATTTAATCTGTCTCCATCACCTTTCGATGCTTGGGAAAATTATGGTAAAAACAAGGAATTAATTAATTTTGAAAATTATAACGTTTCAACTGAGCACATTGCAAAGATCGATATTTCTTCAGACGAAGAAACAGACGAAAATCCAAAATCCATTTGGAATCCGACACCTCAACAATATTACGTTGAGGTACCAGTTTCATTATTTAAAGACGTTGTCTTGCCAAACAATAGTGAAACAACAATTTGCGGCAAAATCCACCAAGCCTACCCTGAGCAGCAGAGTGGCATATTTTTGCCCCAATGCAAAGAATTTCCGATCCTTCCCGCCAGATGTTTGGTTAACACTAGCCCTACTGGTTTAATCCCGATTATGGCTATTAACACATCCGGGGAGGATCAAATTCTAAAGGCAGATTCTATTTTAGGCCACTACACAACGGCTGAAATAGAAAATAATGACGAAGAGCACAACGAACAGGATCTACGAACGCAAATTACAAAGGATAATCCCACCCCTTCAAGCTTAACCCAAACAATAGGAAGAGCACAGTCAATGGACGACGTGGACAAAACATCGGCCCCTTCGCTAGCTAATCCCGGAACCTGTTCTGACTTCCTTTCCCTTTCAAGGCCCACTTAGACAAAGGGGCGCGCACAGTCTATAGAAATCAGCAGCGTCGGGTCCGCCCAGTCAACGCCACCAAATCCTCAAACCGGACCCAGGCAACCAACGCAACCAACTGACACAGCACCTCAACAAAGACCATTTTCAGAAGAAGAATGGAATAATTTAAAGTTTAAATTCAATTTACCAGATTTAAACGAAGAAGAACGTATGGAATTTTTGGAAATGCTCAAGCACATCAGGACGCCTTCAGCAAAAATGAATTCGATCTCGGAACTTACCAGGACTATGAAGTAAACATCGAAACAGGGTCATCAGCCCCAGTGAGGTCGAAGATTTACAGGGTGCCCTTCCATCAACGGGAAATTTTGGACAAGTATTTAGAAGAACTAGTCAGCATTGGGGTAATTAAGGAATGCAAATCAGCATGGCTCAGCCCATGTCTTCTCATAAAAAGAAGGCCTGAAGAATATAGGGTGGTAGTGGACTTACGCGGTCTCAACGCAGTTACTGAATCAGTTTCTGTACCACTACCCATCATCAGCGAAGCGCTAGCAAATCTCAACGGCGCCAAATACTTCACCAAGCTAGATTTTCGCATGGGATTTTTTCAGCTGAAGCTAGCCGAGTCATCTATGGAAAAAACAGCGTTTCAAAGCGCCAACAAGGTTTATTGCTTTTCCTAACTTCCAATGGGTTTGAAAGTAGCGCCCGCTCACTTGTAATTCTGCGCCCAGCAGATTTTCGCAGAAATTTTAGGAGCCTACTGTACAATCTACCTTGACGACGTGCTCCTCAGCTCCTTAAATTTCCGAACACACCTGCTTCATGTAGACAAGGCCCTCTCACTCGTCGAGAAATCGAAAACGAAACTCAGCCCCGAAAAATGCATTTTCGCTGTAAAAGAAGTCAAGTTTCTCGGATTCATCGTTAACGAAGAGGGTGTGCAACCAGATAGAGATAAGATAAAAGCCATGGAACTCTTCCCACATCCTAAAAAGATTAAAGAAATACGTAGATTCATCGGAATGTGCGGATTTTTTCGCCGACACATTCCCTCCTTCTCAGCTTACTCAACGGGCCTTACCAAGCTAACCAAGAAAAATACGAAGTTCATATGGGACAAGGAAGCAGACGACGCATTCAAAGGTTTGAAAAAGGCTATGGTAAACGCAGCTACCCTACGTCACCCGGATTTTTCTAAACCTTTCTACGTAGAGTCAGACGAAAGTGACGTAGAGCTCGGCGGCTGCCTCACACAAATACATGACGGCATAACCTACCCTTTAGCCTATACTTCAAGAACCTTAACGCCAGCTGAGAAAAAGGAAAGCACCACTGTGAAAGAAATTTTAGCAGCAGTACATGCCTGTGAAACCTTTCGCACCTTCCTCATTGGTAAATCCTTTTTTTTTTTAGCCACGGACCATATATCATTAATTTTTTTTGTACAACAGTAGTGGATTATCTCCTAAACTAGAGAGGATTCTCACAAGGCTAAGGGAGTACGACTTCGAAATTCAACATAGGCCTGGCAAGCTTATACCCGTGAGTGATGCTCTATCTCGAGTAGAGATACCAGTTTGCACACTGGACTCACAATTCCCTGACTGGACACGAAGCCACGTAGTAGCAAAGCAGAAAGCAGACGACTATTTCGGCAAGATTTGGCGCAGCATCAAAGACAACGTGCCAGCCGACGTCATCGACGCCAGCAATAAAAGGAATATCTACTACAAGGATTTCGACGGCATGCTGTACAGAACATGGCTAAAAGACCCCTCACAAGGAAGATTGGAAGATATAGCCCAAGTTTGCATCTCAGAGGCCCTGGTAAACTTCTGTATTCAGGACTACCACTCATCCCCCGCAGCCGGCCACCGAGCAGCAAAGAGCACCCTAAAGCTCATTCAGCTACATTGCTATTGGCCCACCATGATCAGAGACATAGATTACTACGTGAAGACATGCCTCATCTGCCAGCAGTATAATCGTCCCAACAAACCATATAAAGCAACACTCAGAGCCTACAAGCCTTCAGAGACCAGGGGAGAGCTGGTCTATGGATTTGATAGGAAAACTAAACACCACCCACAAGCATAACACCTACGTGATGACGCTCGTAGATAACTTCAGTCGCTACGTCATTGCTTTTGGGATTCCCGATAAACGAGCCGAAACTGTAGCTAGGAAGCTATACACCAAGCTTTTCGCACGATTCTCACCCCCCAGGGTGCTCCGCTCCGACCTCGGAGGCGAATTTTGCTCTAAAATTAGTGCAGAATTATGTAATTTATTCAACGTAAAACAAGTAAACTTCACCCCCTACGCTTCTTGGGCTGGAGGAGGCGTAGAGATCTGCAACAACTCGATACAAACCGTTTTAAGGAAGATAGTAGCAGACGATCCACACTCATGGGATGACAACCTACAAGCAGCCTGCATCGCCTTAAATTCTACCCCCCACAGCTCCACGTTGTTGTCACCCCACCTACTTCACTTCGGCGTCGAATTCAGGATCCCCAGCAGCTTAATCTTTGAACCTGCAAGGAAAATTTACAACAGCGACGATACAGTAGTCAGGCTGGAGACAAAACTGTTAAATGCGTTTGAAGTGGTGCGCCAGCAAAACGCTATCGCAACTCAACGCCTTCAAAACTTCTACAACAAGACAGCACGCCCCTACAGATTCTTGATAGATGATTATTTATTAATCAAATCCTTCGTGAAGATTGAAGAAATTTCCAGTAAACTCCAGAAAGTGTGGGTTGGACCCTACAGGCTGGTAGAATTCATAAATCCAGTCATCGTGAGAGCAGTGCACTACTTGGACCCCTACAAAATTGTCAGAGTACACGTCAACCATTGTCGGCCTTACTTCATGCGTTCGAGAAATCCAATTCAGCCTTTCTCAACGCCCGACGACCTAGATTTAGCTGAAAGCCAGAATGGAGGATTGAACGAATCCGAACAGGAAATCCGTG
>JAHWFP010057259.1:0-11499 GCA_023313725.1 Lithobius niger
GCGCACATTTTAATGATCATTACCACTGTTTGCGACAATGGTGAGAAGAATACGGCATTTGTACCTCTGAGAGATGCAAGAATAACCGCCGAGGCAAAGCCGACGGGAGTTCGTTTGATCCTAGGAGGCAGCCGTATTCTCCGAGTCACTGTTGCAAACCACCACCATATGTAAGAAAACAGTACCATAACCTACTTATAACATTAGCATTATAAAATATTTGGTGCATATTAGGTGCACAGTTGCGTATTTATTCGTACAACACATGCATTCCGCAAGTAGTAACTTATCCCCGACGTTAATGTTAGTTCTAAACTTAGACGTTGTAAAAATAACAGGCGCGATACGTAGAAGGAACGTTACACGTTCGTTTTATTGCTACTTTTTATTAATAATAAACAAATAATATCAGTTAGCAACGGCTGACATTGAATGTAGTAACCCGATGTAAACAATCACACAGCAATGATTATAAAGGTTCTATTTAAGGCTTCGTACAAAAAAAAACACAATAAATCTTACAAACACGTCACTAGAAACCACAGTTAGCCGTAAAAACATAAACGTTATCGCGGTGGTACTAAAAGAAAAAGGTAATAATGCGAAAACACCACTTCTGTGAGCCATTAACAAAAATCATGGCTAAAATCACACGCAAGCGGTGGTTCAAACATGAAGCTCTAAGTGACCCAAACGGAAGCGCTTGAAAATCGTTTGGACAACGATTCTCCCAATCTAAACCAGTTGAAAAATGAGGTCGTTTAAGAATAATAATCCAAAAAGAACTCGTTTGGAGTTCAGCTGAACAGACGTCAAAACAGGAAGGGCCCGCCAACAAACTTTTCTTGTGAGGTGTTAATTTTACAACATTACTACTCGGACGCACGGGTATAGCTGCGAGCACTGGGGCGTCATATTCAATAGGGGTCCTGGTCCCAGAGTACATCTCTGGATTCGTACAGACCCGGGTTCAATCCTGGTGATGAGAAGTGTATGTGTACGGGTTTTTCAGTGGTGTAACTTAGTTAGTGTGGGCCCCGGTGCAATAAATTATAGTGGTCCTCCCCTTCACCCTCCACAACTCGGCGGCACCACACACACGAAAAAATGTATAGACATAATTGCAGTTAACCCATCTAAGGACGGCATATGCTTGGTAAATGGTCTGGTGTGTACCCCACACCAAAAGTTGCTCCCCCCCCCACTCCACCATAATTACTCCATCTCATAAGGCTTCTTAGCATTAAGCGAGAATGATTTAATGGACCTGACCCATGCGATCAGGAGAGAGAGAAAGAAGGAGGGAAAGCTGTAAGAGAGTTGCAACAATCTCGCTGCTGATGTAATAGAAACAAAGTGGCAACCCGTGGATACAAGCAACAATAACTGTAAAGCTGTAAAATTGAATATTTGTCTCGATTATTTTTCACTCTGTCTTCCCTTTTGTCTTTCGCTTTTTTTTATTTGTGTGTGGCCCCCCTCACCTTTACCGTCCTTCCAGTGTGGCCCATTATTTGTGTGTGGACCGTCCCCCCTTTACCGTCCTTCCAGTGCAGGGCCCCCTGCAGCTGCACCCTTCGCACCCCGCACGTTACGCCACTGGGTTTTTCTACGGTTATTTCCCGCCCGTTGCACGAGGGTTTCCTTCGGGTACTCCGGTTTCCTCCCTTATGTGGCAAAAGACATCTGTCATAATGGTGGTATTTCTTCCACTTAACATCTGCCGCTTGGGAATTTGGGTGGGTGGATGCACCGTGCATCATCTCTATATTATTTATTTACTTATGTATTCCACGTAAAACCTTACTGCTGCAGTTTTTCTTTTTGGCCGCTTTAACTGTAGCAGCAACTTAGGTTTCCTAACTCTTGTCTTCGTCATACGTCTTCGCTTCTTTATGGAATCATCATGTTCCAATCTTGGAAACGTGCTGAAAAAAATGTCAGGAGGGCGTTTGGTACACCAACCGCTATTTTACCTTCAACCCCATTTGATGGCGTGCTGCACCACCTACAGAAAAGGTTAGGTTGGACTTTTTTAAGGGCAGCCAATATTGCTGTTGGATGGAGCGTCTATCTAGTCCATTTCATCTCCTTTTCACCAATCACCCTAGCTTAACTCGACCGTAACTTAACCACATCTAATCCTCAAAGAATGAGAGGTAGACTCTGTATAAAGGTTGAAGTATGGAGAAATCTCGATGCAGTCCAAATCGTGTACATCTCTTTCATCTCAAGAATTGAATTTAGTTCTTCTGTTTAGGTATGCAAAATGTTACCGATGTAGGAGATTGAGAGAATCCAAGGAACTTTTTCCTTTTCCGGGATCAAGGCCATAAAACCGATCTAAGACTAACAAAAAACAACTTTGAAGTTTAAATCTTCAAGAACTTCAACTTGTGTATAATGAAGCCACTGCAATCTGTACTATAGCCTAATCACAGAAGTTTGTGAGTTTGTTTGTCCGGCTTTCAATGCAACTGCAAAAGGCAGTTACAAATACTGAATCATCCTGATAGACTGAGAACCTTGCGGTTGTTGGCGAAGTGACAGAGCCATTTGAATTCAAATGGAATTCTTGAATTTTATTTTTGTTTTTTGCCTGGTATTAGGAGTTGATAGGCGAGTTTACCCGGTACTTAATAACGAAGTTTGGTCAGAAGGGCTGCCTTTGTGCAACATTTTACAGGACTTTACTTGAACAATGATTAATTTTAGGACGTAATTTTGAATTTTAAGCAACTGATAAAAAGTCAATCGTTCAGCCGTATTTTAATGACCGTTCTTTCAAAATTCATGCGCGTCACTCCCTGTGTCAGGTTAACTGCATTGAACTGTATTTAGACGCAAGTTTCAGCAACCAACTTGAATTTTCATAAAAAATGAATAGGACCTTTCTACACGAATATCTTATTCTGAGTATTAATTTTGTAACCAGTTTCTGTTCAATCTGAAGCGCAATTTGAAAGAAACTTTTGTTTCGGATGCCATTTCGAAACGCTATTTTGGCTTTTTTTTAACTGGTGTAAAATCAGTACATTCCTTCATCGGTATTTCAAATATTATTCCGACTAAATTTCATTATAATCTGTTCATGTCTTTGCCATAATGCCGTTAACAATTTTTTGATCGACGTTTTGGGCAACCATTTTGGATTTCTATTAAATTTGAACAAGACCTGCCGTGATAGATAGATACGTTTATTACACTCCAACGCATTTCATGAGATTCATTGGCAACGCAATTTCAAGAGTGAAAATATGTGTCGCTGAGTAAACTCGTGTGAAACACAGAACCATCATGAAAAATAATTAAGGTGTCAATAGGTAGCAACAAGTTCTGCATGAAGTAATAGGAATTGAAGACGGGAAAACCAAAGGCTCACAAGAAATAACTAAATACAGATGCAAACCTATTTACGTTGCCTTACGTTGACATATACGTCCAAAAGGCAACGTAAATATTGCATCTGTATTTAAGTAATAGGAAAATACGTCAAATTAAAACACACAAAAAAGTAATTCGAGTGTATATGTCCACAAGTCATACAGGGTGCCCACAAAATAATTCCCTGATTAAAAAAATTCATAATTCTTTAAAAAAAAAAAGGTTATTTACATGCAGTTTTCACTGAAAGGTAGGAAAATCCAAGTTTTTTTGCATTAGTGCCATTGCCAATGATCGGCAGTAACAGCGCTTCAGCATGACGTCATAAAGAAAATGGCGTCTCCCATTGAGAAAGCTCAATGTTTGGTGTGGTTGATCGAAACCAATTCGCAAATCACAGTACAAGACGTTTCCGAATGATGTATGGAAGGGAACCACCAGGTGTTACGTCAGTAAAGGGATGGTTAACAAAGTTTCTTGCAACAAGGTCTGTGTGTAAAGGCACAAGGCCCAAGCGAAGGTGTGGAGGAAATCCGTGCAGCTTTCGTGCATATTCCATCCAAATCAGTAAGACGAGCATCACGTGAGCTACAAATACCGAGGTCTTCGTGCAGCACTTTGTTTACTGTCGAGCTTGGATTTGTAACTTATGTGATGCTCGTCTTGCCGCTTTGGATGGAAAATGCGGGAAAGCTGCGTGGATTTCCTCCAAAATTTCACCCGGGTCTTGTGCCTTTACACACAGACCCTGTTGCAAGAAACGTTACTAACCCCTTTATAGACATAACATTTGGGGATTACCTTCCGTGCGTCGTTCGGAAAGGTCTTTGTACTGTGATTGGCGAATTGGTTTTGACAAGCCACACCACACATTGCGCTTTCTCGATGGGAGACGTCATTTTCTTTATGACGTCATGGTGAAGTGCTGTACTGCCAATTTTTAGCAATGACGCTACTATATACAAAAAAAAACTTGGAGCGTTTATCTTCCTTTCAGCGCAAACCGTATGTGAATTGGCCTTTTTTTTAAAAAAAGTTATGAATTTTTTTATCAGGGGGTTATTTTATGGACACCTTGTACATTCAATAGATACTAAATAGAAGCAATAAAGATATCAAACATTAACAATAAACAAAATTTCAAGGTCAGCAAGCACAACAATCCATTCGGGTACCTTCGGTTTGATACAATGAGCTGACTGGATGATTTTGACGTGATATGGTAGAGCATTATAAATCTTTGGCGCCTGATAAACAAAACATTTATGAAGAATTTTCTGCCTAGGTTTCGGTAAATACATTATTCCGAATATTCATAACTACTTTGTACGTAAGATGAAGAATCCTTTAGATTTTTATTAATTGGTATAAACTGAAGTATACATACGTTGTTTGGCCGCATTTCAAAGAATATTTAGATTAAATGTTTTTGGAATCAGTTCGTGCATTTGGCGCATGCGGAACAGCAACTAACAGACAGCGCAAAATTTCAAATTGTTAAATTAACCTAGGACTTCCGTTCGCTTCGTTCACTCGATCAATACAGACCCGGGTTCGATCCTGGCGATGGGAAGTGTATATGTACGGGTTTTTCTCCGGTTGTTTCCCGCCCGATGCACGAGGGTTTCCTCCGGGTACTCCGGTTTCCTCCCTCATGCGGCAAAAAACAACTGTAATAATGGTGGTACTTCTTCCACTTAACATCTGCCGCCGGGAATTTGGGTGGGTGGATGCCTCGAGCATCGTCTCTATATATTATTATTATATTATTATTAATATTTAAAAAAAAAATGGTTCAATTAGCTTGATAATTTTATAATCGTTAAAAACCACTGTTCGACAAATATAACAAAGTGTACATATGTTTCCTTGTGTAACATAATGTATCCACGTTTCAACTGTTTAATAATAAAATGACTCCACGACGGCATAAAAGTGTAATGGATAACCAGGTCCATATTGTATCCAAGGGCGGATCCAAGGGAGAATGGGGTGTAGGTAAACGTATTGAAAATCGTTACACCCCCACCGCAACCAAAGCTAACTTTCGATATGCACCCTTGGTTGCATCTAGCTGTGTTTGCACAGATCTAGCTTCTGCAAATGCATGATCTAGCTGGGTAAATGCCGACAACTTGCAGGTTTGATGTGCTCCAAGGTGAAGGCATGGTGCCGACTGCTATAATGTCTTTTTTATAATGACTTTCAGTAGTTTATAGCAGTCGGCGATGGCAGGGTGTAGCTTGAATTTATTTTGTATTTTGCTGGAGGGTTTATAGGCTAACAGAAACCATCATCTTATTCAGACCGAATTACTCCCATTAACGTGCTTGCAAATATTGTGTTGTGTTTTATGTTATATAATATTATCCAGCGATTTTTGCAAATAATTCATTTCATCTTTACCGAATTAGCAATTAGCCTTTGAAAATTTCGATCTAAACGGTAAATAATTACTAGCAAGTAAGAACTGGAATTTTTAAACCTTGAAAATATGTTCCCTTATTTAGGCCCGACGTTGACAAAATTTGGAGTTGATCGATAAATTTAGATCAAGTTTGAAGAGCATGACAAATATAATGAAAATTGATTTTAACTGTTCCCAAGTTATCTCATGCGAATGGCATGAAAGACAAATACATCGATGTATATACATGTACGGACAGAAAGACGCTACAGGTTCTTCTTGCTTTGCAAAACTGACCTAAAATCCAACCTATGGCGATGAGTGCGTTGTCAAGGACAATTCAGTTCATAATTCACTTCTAATGGAGCAGTGACACGACGTAGTATTATATAACTCTATGCTGGGGCCTTAATGGGTTAGCTGCAAGGGGCACTGCAGAGAGAAACAGAAGGGCATCATACTGAAACCGATGCTGTGAAGAGTGATTTCTTAGACCTAAAACGTGCGATGTTTGTTGTTGGAGAAAACAACGTTATTTTAAGCCTAAGAAATCCGCTCTTCCATTGTTTTTCCCTCCAGTTTTATGTAGTGCACCTTGTAGTTACGCCCTCCAAAACCCATACTGGTGCCAATATGGCGGCAAATGTCACTGCTCTATACCAATGTACACCTTTGGGCATAAAAAATGATCGCACTGTATCGAGGTTCAAGTAGCCAGACAACAATGCAAACTTTTTCATTGTTGTAAATAAGAACACACGTCACTGAAGGAGGAAGGAATTCTCCATTGTTGATGGCAAAGAGTGGCATTGTTGAATGGCATTGTTTAAAGCCCCAGTATAACGAAAACGATCATTTTTTATGCCCAAAGGTGTACTATATAAATATTACTAAAAATTTACAGGAAGTTTGCGCCCCAGCTCACACTAAGCCTCGCCTCACAACCGCCAAAGCAGAACCAGTATGCTTCCAATATCCACATCGTTTTTTAAAACCTCGCAAATGGAACAATAAACAAGTATTTTTAAATTCAGTATGTAAAAGTAAACGAAGCACAGAAGTACTTTAACGAACATGGTGCTTTCATTAATTGTGGTAGATTAATTCCGCTACCAAAGTAAAATAACTGAAGTCAGTGAAAGGGTGGAAGTAAGGAGGAAGGTTTAGGTGTGGTTTTCTTTCAGTGCGTGCGAAGGAAGAGCCCAACTCACGCGCATTTCGAATCATGCAGTTCTGGCTTATTCTGACCTCACCGGATAACCTTTCTAGGAAAAGGGAGTATTACTTCTTTCGACTATAATTAGATTTTTTTAGGGGATTTTGACGTATGGTAATGGAAACTTGTGCCTTAGGCCCATTTTGGTCGATGACTGGCCGTGTTTCGCGGATCAGTTCACGTGTTCTGCACCACTTTTCCACCCGACTGTCGTTGAGTAAACAACCTGGCTGACAGGTCACTAGCATAAGCAATAATAGCATACCTCTTAGCCTTGGGGGCAAGGAATGACGGATTTCTCACAATATCTAAATTAGAAAGGTTCTTTTTCAATGTTCAAAGGACAGACGGGGAGAAGAGGGATTCAGGCAATTTCGTTAAAGTAACTTTTTTCCTTGTCTTCTTCCTTCTCATTAGTCGTATTTGAAAGATCGGTCATTTAGTCGAGGTAGTTCATTGAAGAGTTTTACTTCCAGAAACTTTGCTTACTTAAAGGCGCGTTGCTACAAACCGAAAGCTTGCAGCATATAGTGCCATGGAGCGCTATCTAAACCATGCGCAATGGCTGTTTGCCGTGACGTCACCATGAGTTAGCCAATGACGAACGAGAACAACAGCTGTTTGGCCGTCTGATTGGACTAGCCCAGACACGTGATATGCACGTCACAGCAAACAGCCATGGCGTGAGGTATAATTTAGTATAGCTCTTGCTTGCAGCAACAATGCAAGGAATGCACAAACAAATTTCTTTTAATACAACAAACAAGCCATGTGCCTCCTTAATGATTGAGTAAAAATTTGCTACGTCTTCGTGCACCTGGAAGCCAGCTGTAAAGATTAACGATATTAACACCACTAGATGGCGACACGGTCGAATATAAAGAAAATACCCTGGCGCCATCCGGTGACAAAAATATCGGTAACCATTACGGCTTGCTCCAAGGTGCACAAGGGCGTTCAAGATTTTTAAATGCAAGCTTAATTTCTGAGCCGACTTAAATGGGGGGGTTAGAAGGTGCCCCCTGACAAGGCAAGTCTCACAGTAACCTGGGAATGCACACAAATTTTAATTTTCAGAGCCAAAATTTTGCTCCTTGTTCACTGACAAACAAAGACAACAATGAGAATGATGTAAAATGAAATCAAACGTACCCAGAATCTTCGTACTTACAACGAAATGATGACACATAAAAGGTTAAAAAACGCCCAGAAACGCTCATTGTTATCTTTGTTTGTAGGTGAACAAGGAGCAAAATTTTGGCTGTGAAAATTAAAATTTGTGTGCATTCCCAGGTCATTGTGAGACTTGCCTTGTCAGGGGGTACCTTCTAACCCCAGATTTTTACTCAATAACTAAGGGAGCCCGAGACTTGTTTCTGTGTTAAAAGATGTTGATTTGTGCATTAGTTTGCTTGCTACGAGCGAGTGAAGAGAGAACGCCATAGGGCTAGATGAATCTTTATAATAATCTTGGAGGCTGGCTAAAACTTCTCCACTTCTCCCCTCCTCGCGCCCGCATTGAAAATGCACTCTCCCACTCTACCTGCATGGAAACAGGAGGCAGGCATGAGTGGTCGATCAACTCAATAAAGGTTCAATCTGACAAGTCGTCGAGCCGAACAATCACATCTCCCCTCCTCGCGCCCACATTGAAAATGCGCTCTCCCATTCTACCTGCATGCAAACAAGAGGCAGGCATGAGTGGTCGATCAATCTGACAAGTCGTCGGGAAGAATGCCGGAAAAATGTCCCGGGAAATGTGTTCGTAAACTTAATTCATGACCCGCCCCGTGCATAGCATGGGCTTCCTCTAGATTCTGCAAAAAAATACTGTAGATGGAATTTTTGCGGTATACTGTGGTAGCTTTATCAGGGTGTGATTTAACTAACCATAGTTTGTTTTCCCCACAGGCTGACCAGTACCTGGATTTGGACAATATTTCAAGAGTAGTTCTACTTGAGTGAAGGGTCTTGTTGGGTGTATAGAGGAAACCGGGGAGAGGACGGCAAGAGGGTACGCTGATTGAGCAAGCGAAGCGAGCGAAGTGATTAAAATAAATGTTTGTTTACCATTGAATAACAGAGAGTTGCACGTAAGTATGATGTACATGGATGGATGCGAGTTACTAAATGAGAGCGTAATAGTCATATGCGAACAATGAATTATTTCATTTTTTTTTTTATCTTTTGTTCATGAACTGAAGATTAGAAAGCCTGCTTACCCTACTATAAAGGCTGATTATTTGCTTGATCAGTTTTGGTATAGAATGTCTGTCAGCAGCACACAAGTTGCAACAAGAAATCCTCGAGTGTATAACGAGGCAACGTCGAATGAGCGAGTCAAGCTAGTGACTAGGTTAGCGGGCTAAACATTTCTGCAAAATCAGTATGTAACAAGCCATTAGCTTCCGTGTTTTAGTTTATTGGGTCTGAAGAAAGCGCTTTAGTTTATTAGCCTCGAAATAGAACCATATTACAAACTTAAGTACGTTTGGCTTTTTAATCTGCATCCAACATTTTCGCACATTTCTCTATCCATCAATGATGGTTCACGATTATAAAATTTTTAAACAATTTTTTTAAATTCTTTTTCTCTCCTTTTTTTTTTTTTGTTTGGTCTTAACAACTTCCAACCCCAATTTATCGATGTACTAAGCAGCCTCGTCTTATCTTGGTCTCTGCATGCTGCAGCAGCGACATCGTTCTTAATTAAAAATAGTGATAAATAAATACAGATGCAAACCTATTTACGTTGCCTTTTGGGCTTAAATGTCAGACTGCCTGATGCGGGAATTAAACTCACTAAAGCCGAAAATCCTAACACTCAGTCATACTGACACGACCTGACAAACACAAACAAGCGTCACACCCATTCAGACTGGAAAATGCTTGTTTATATGTAGTGTGCGTTAAATCCTGCATATGGACATTTACTTTTATTAATTCGGCCGTGTCAGTATTAATGTCAACTAGTCTGACATTTGAGTCCAAAAGGCATCGTAAATAGGTTTGTATCTGTATATTTTTTATCACTTTTCGTCCCATTTGGCTTTCGTTCTGTTTACGCAGTATTTATAGAAATAGTGATTTTTTTCTTATTTGCGCTGAATGCTGAATTTTTGGATTTTGTTTATTTATTTACTTTTTTTTTTTTATCAAATACTACCAACACTGGAGTTGGTGCTATGAAGAGTCTCACTGTACAGAAGCCACATGTTATAGATGGGAGGTGGTAGCAAAATTACATGAATAGGTCCAAAACAAAACTATAAATTTTCTCTTCCCGCCTCGACTTTTAGAGCAGAAGGAAAAATGGCGAGAAACGTTTCAGATAGACCTCCTTCTTTCCACACCGAAAACTGAGTCCTGCACGCAGCTGGCTTACCACTGTTTGCCATTTGTTTTCAAAGTTGAAGTATTGTCATAAAACAGTCATTTGCGTATATTTTCCAAACGCACACACATATTATCTCTCCTTTTTTTCCCTCATCTTTCCCATCCATCTCTATCTTCATCTCCCCCCGAGTTTATTGGTGCAATCCCAACCGTCATGCAATGGGGAGGGGGAGAGAGAGAGAGAGAGTCGGTGGTGCATTCGCAGTCGTCGTGAGCCACGCCCCTGTCTAATATATGCGATTGCCGTATGTAATTTAAATGAGTGTGCAATTAGCCAAGTTCGTCCGCTGTTCTAATATGCAAACCTCGTTCATAGGAGTCACGACAACAAGTCTAAAGAGAAAAGGGAATGAATTTACGGCAGGAACCGTTTGCTTTGCTTTGCCTTGCTTTGCATCCATGTAATTTTTGTTTTGGATATAAACGACACAGCTGCGGCCTCCGTTCCAACAACCGCCATCCCACCACTACCAGCCGCCGTTGCCTTCATTTGTCCATAAAATTAACAAGAAAAAAAGCGTAAAAGTAACAATAACTCCCTTCCACCGAACTTTTTTTTTGGGTCTAGCTTGATCTTTTGTTTCTCGTTGTGAATAAACTCGAAAGAGGGGGAATCCACTTTTACAATGCTAAGAATTACGATTACTTCCTCGTTTGTTCTGTTCCCTCTTATTTTTCGGCTTTATTTCATTTTTTTTTTTTAAGAAAGGCGGTACTAATTTCACAAAAGTTGCAACGTCATTTTCACTATGTTGGTGTTTCTCCGGAATTCGCTCAAGCAAGCAGAACACCAGATTGTGCGCAGATTGGTTAATCACTATTTTTTTTTTTTGCACGCGCCTGTTAGGTCATAAAGCAAACGTGCCCCCTCTTCGAGACATACACAAGGCAATTAGGGCAAGGAAAAATGTTTTAAAGAAACCTGCTTCCTGATCAAAAGTTGCTAAAAAAAAAAAAAAGCTAAATCGCTCCGAGTAGACCCTGTAATTTGCAGCTTTCCGATTACGGTGTTGAACACATTTTTCATTATTTTTAGTCGGAACACTGATCGTTGACAGAACCAGCGAAACCTAAAGCTCGTGTTTCGCGATTAGTA
>JAHWFP010057259.1:11509-33872 GCA_023313725.1 Lithobius niger
TTACAAACGCCGTCCATTCGAAGATGATAACGATGGCCTAATGACCCATAATTGGCTAATTACACCAATTAGCTTTGAAATGGAAGGCCCGTTCTTTACACTATAGTCAACATTTGAAACTAACCTGGATCTGGTAGCAAACGTTTAAATCAACGAAATAATGGAGTGCCACTGGCTCACTCATATCTATTCTAGGGGGTGGGGGATACTTCGTTGTCGTCGTCGCTTATGTTAACCCTTTTCCATCACTTTCAGCTGCGCATCGCGACGGAGCGGCTTCGTTGATCGCCTTCGTTCATGGATTTAATTCGTTTAAATGATTCAAAAGTGTGGTTGCGCAATGTATTTGCTTTATTGGCCTAGCGGCGCAAGGCATTAATGTTTGGCTGAATTTTGATTTTGTGTCCGTTTGTCTGTTTGTTTGCTTGTTTGTGGGTATTTTTTTCTGTTTATGTACGGTAACGTTCGCAATTTTGTCCTGATTTGAATTTACGGACAGGGGACCTTTGGTGCATGAAACGAGTTAGTTCGAATTTGACTTTCCTACTTCAAATAGTTAATAATGGGCAGAGCTCTGAAGGAGCAAAGCAAATGAGTGGGAACACCAAAGCACTTCCCTGTGGAGAACCGGGTAGAAATCACACAGGTTTAGCTCTGTGAAATGTGGCGATTTCCTGTACGTGCGACGGCTCTCCAACAACAACACACTACATGTCGTTAAGGGAATAGCAATCTAATGTTACGTGTGGCCTGACAAAGGATTGAGTGAATTCCAAATTCAGCTATAAGCTGACGAAATATGGCAAGTATAGTCATGGTTCAGTTCTTGTGATGTTTTAATTACTAATAAGAGCGTTAGTTTGCTCTGGCTCGCCTGACTTTAATTTCGTCGAAAGTGTTTTCCCTATGGTCGTCATACATCGCTTAAGCCAACAAAAGGGGTCTTTATGGCTGTCACACTAGCAACGTGTAGAGGGTAAAAAATCCAGCAATGAGCAAACAAAAATCGCAACTAAAGCAATCCCTTGTTTCTTTTTTTAACAAATCAGCTGTCAGCAATGAGTTGTTTCATTGCCTCAAAACGTTGCATTTGATGGTGGTGTTTTGTTTTTTTCCCCCCATTTTTAATAACTTGCAGGCTGGTTACACTCTCTACATACAGTGAGTACTTTTTTGGGCATATACTACCAATTTCGTATTTTTACTTCACGACATGATATATGGCAGTTTTCCAATGGAGACGAGGCCAATGCGCCTCAATGATTAATTGGGCGAAGGAACAGTTTGCTGAATAAATTTCATTATTCACAAAACAGAATTCATCAAGAAGCCAAAATTTGCTGTTGGCCCAGTACAAATCACACGACCCTTCTCATCCAGAAAATGGCAAAGCAATATTCCTGGAAATAGTGCAACACACTACATACGTATAACAGTGAAACCAAAACTTGCCAAAGGCGGAGAAAATTTCAATGCTGTAATGCCCCCTTTATCTACAAAAAGCAGAAAGTTAAAAAGCACTTTAGTTATTAAACACATACAGAGTAGCCATCAAGTGCTGGTGAAACAACGAATTCACGACGTTTCGGTTCCAAGGTCGGAACCGTTTTCAGGTGAATGGTTTAAACCCTTTATCTACAGTTTATCATCTGATTCACAATCCATGTCTAAGAACTGCATTTAGGAACAAAGTTAGAAGAATCCTACTACAGTTTATGGCAAGATGTAATTTTGAAGACTAAAATTGAAATGACTTCACGTCATAGTAATTTACGTAATTTACGTAATTTACGTAATTTAGTAAATTCATTAAATCCATACCGAAAATCCTTAACCACAAAGAAGTTTACAACAAGAAATAAATTTACGGTCCTAAATTTTTTGCTATTAATTACGCTATCTATAGCCACCTGAAACTCCCAGACGTCACTAAATGAAAGTAAAAAATAATTTTTTTTTTCGGTATTGTTACCAAATTTATCACGGCAGTCACCACTAAACGAAATGTATCCAAATGTGTGTTGATTTTTTTTCTTTCTGAGGCTATTGATTCCCACTGGATTTAAACGATGAAGTTATAAGCGTGCTAAATGACGAGTATATATTTAGTTTAAGTGCTCCTAATATATTTAACGACAGGCTGGTTAATATTTAAAATGAACCCATATTGGCTCAAATACCATAATATTTTATCAGGCAAATTTATTAAGGCGCATACGGAAACTCATAAATTTCCATAGTGTGTAGGGGGGAATCTAAAGGACGGAAAACGCGGTGTATTATGCAAAAACACATTCAACGTTTAACTATAAACAGACATGAACCAGTATGGCAGGACAGCGTGTGTCCGTATCTCATTTCACTTTACACAATTTTGTCACGTGAAAACGCTATAATAATAATAATAATACCCTAATCCCGTCACCCCCCCCCCACCTCTCCCTTCCATAGCTTCAACGACACCGTAGAACAAACCCCGCTGCCATCCCAGTTAACAAAGACTTGCATCACGTTTTACGACAGCCATGATTTCTGCTCTTTAAGCAGATGATGAATTATGCAGGACGCACACACACGACACACACGACACAAATTTACGGACTCCTGATCTTCTTTTCAATCTGCCAGAAAAGAAACGGTTGGTCGTAAACAATGGCTGGGAAAGAAACGCACTATGATACGTCGGCTAGTTGGGCTTCCTCATTGCAACGTTCACATAACGGTTATCACATGTAGGGGTTTTTCGCTGCACGGATCCCAAAATGCAGGCAACTACAAGAACAGGTGTGCAGGCATTATCCTGTGTTTAATAATTTAGAAGCGTCAGCGTTCGAGTTTGTGCTTGCTTTCTACCATTTCGTTTCTAACGATTGAAGTTTATGATGCAGTCGATAAGAGTTTGCGCATGCGTGCATATAAAGCTCGTTGGTTTCCTTCTAGCCTGCTAGTGTGCGAGTGTGTGTGTGTGTGCATGCAGCTGGGACGACATTTCGTATGATAAATTAATATGCATCACGGAACGGCATGGTTATTATTTCACTGAACCCCGTCGTTCGCCATTCGCGTTTCCAGCTTTAAAATCCCCAGTACGTATATAAACACCGACATCTCAGGTGTTTACATGTTTTACTCTATTAACCTTTTCTTTCAAACGACGCTGAGCGTTTTATTTTATAAACCGGTACCGGTTTACTCGATTTACTTGTAGCTTTTTATCGCATCGCACAGGAAGTGTAAGCTGGGTCGGAAAAAAACTGAGTTCAAAAAATCATTCAAAAACAGTCTGACGTTGGCGACAGCCTAGCTTTAAAGCTGAAACTATTACAAAAAAAGTTTACAACAGTACAGTTGTTTTGTTAGCTTTTGAACTCAGACATACTGTGTAAAAGATACATAATTTTTACTGCAAGCTTTTTAAAACCCAAAACAACGTCGTACGCACTATATTTAATAGAACAGTAAGCCGAAAACTACCAACACACCCAACGAACAAGCAACATGGTTCCATCCTTGCACTAGCATTGATTGGGACAACATCAAAAGCGAACCTGGACGAGTCACGTGTTTATTGCTAGTTCGAATCTTGCATTGACGGATCCTTCAAAAATCCGTCTTCGCTAAAATTAAACACTCTTATCAGAACTGTTATTATTATATATATTATTATATTATTTCCACATCCTGCGATGATATTTGCACTATTTTTTACATGTACTTTGTTCGATCGTGGTATTCGACGTGTCGTCTACTTTGCAGCCGATTCGATCACTGTGATTGCTCGGTAGTGCACGTACACTTTGTTCGAGGTCCCCGGGAACCCCACATAAACATTGCGATGCACATTACGACGCGGATTTACTGCCATTTGGTTTCAATGAAGTACGAGTTCGAAAAAAAGTTACGGAAATTCTGCACGATTATCCAGAATTTAGCATTTATGTTGCAAAGTGGGCATTCGTTGGCGGCCATTATTATTGTCTGCGCAGCTCAACTGTTGGACGGGTATCTTCTCTTCCTCGAAACCAATCACCATGACAACAGCAGTCGATTGAGAGTGGACTTTCCCATTGATGATGAGCCTCACATCTTGAAAAATATAAAAATAAAAATAAGCAAAGGAAGGGGGGTGGGGAAAGAAAAGGAAAGAAAAAAAAAGACACGAACCAAGTCATGCATGTTGCCAATCGATAAGCATCCAAGCGTGCTTTTGTTCTTCGGAAGGAAAAAAAAAATGGATTATAAAACACTAACCCCTGACGAAAGAATAATATTGCTGCACGCAACGAACACAACGTCCATGTTTACCCACAATCATGTATACACGGATCCGGGTGGCGGAAATTGCGAAACCAACCACAAAACATTGGCTGGCCAATTCAACCATGGAGTCGCTTGATGGAATTAAAGGAGAACCCAATGTTTTGACGTGAAATGGTTTGTTATTGGACGTTTTGGACTTCCAAGTCAGTTTCAGCATTAAAAGATACATATACACAAAATAAAATAAAAAGAACGTTCGTTGTCTGCGCTTACTGCAGCCAAGGATTCGTGATCCTGGAATCAAATGTTAGAAACGAATGGGAAATAGTTATTGCCTTCAAGAAGCTTATTTTCATTTGTGTGTGAGACAGTTGCAGTGACGTCAAATGGTTAACATTTCATGACAGGAGATTTCCCTGCTCGAAACAAGTGAATTTGCAACTCTCCTTACTTGTAATGAAGTGTCTTGAGCACGTTGTACATTTTAAGTCAACCCTTACTTTACATTTTTTCTATTTTTAAAAGGTACTTAATGTTCAAAAGTGGGCCAGTGTATCTATGTAGTCAGTTTCAAGTTGTCCACGAGCTTACAGATTGTAGCCTAATCATTTTAAATTATAGTTGATTCGTGTAGTTAGGTTAGGTTGTTGCCGCGTTTTTTGTCTTTGTTTATCATCATCACGGAATTCCTTTCTGTAGGCAATGAAGTAACAGTAGACACGTGAGAATCCACTAGTTCGATAACTGACTTGATGTCATGCTGGTTAGTTCTGGACAACAGAATGGGCGCGAGAAATATTGTTCAGCATCCACTCTAAAACCACACAGAATATCGGATATAGGATATCGCGTGAAATTTCGTGTGTTGTGCCAAATAATGCACTCATGCCTGCGCCACTCAAAGATTAATCGTGCTACCAATTATCGTTCTTCTTTGTGCGCCACTCGTGTTTTGTTGCCAGAACACACTCGGATATCTTAAGATATCTTACAGATGACTAACTGCTCTCTTGAGTTCTTGCAACAATCGCTCAACGTCGTTGGTTATCCCACGGCCACTAAACTAACTGGCCCGCTCTATATACAACGATATTAGGGGGGTAGACAAAATGGCCGCCACGTCTGGTTCATTTCCTCGAGGTCTGTTCTTCGAGGTAGCAGCTTCGTACGGTGCGACGCGACATCTATTGGTGGCTAGTGGCGGTTTTCGAAATAATAATTTAAATTTTTACGTAGATTTTGGTAGCAAATTTTTTTTATTATTTATAATAGTATTTAAATATTTAGTATTAAAAATATCACTCAGCCACAGTTAAGCTATTTCACTGCGTTTGCAAAAAAAAGCAACCCGTTCGTTGGCAATTTGTGCGGTGAGTGTCGCACTCTGTTGACGAAATGCGGCAACTCAATCGCATCAGCGGCACTTTCGGCGGACATATTGCCAACCCAGTCTCGTAATGCTATTTTTCATCCAAGATCCGACCAGTATTGTAGATATCCCTGGTTATCCTATGCATCACGTTTATAATCGCACTTTCCAATGAAAAAAAAAACCAGTGTGTTAAATTCTCTTAGACCAAGTTGAGTTTCAGAACAAACTAGACAAAGGTGTGAATTTTGTGTACACAAAAAAAGCCCGTGAAGCGATTACTAGATAGTAGTACATTCTTTTCAATGGTTTTTGACGAATTAAGCGTACCATGTACAGGTAGAATGGGGGTTGAGTTGCCTGACTTATAAAACTTGTGGCGTTAAGTTCATGTATGTTAATTGTACGGGACATAGTGGTCAGTGTGTCGCCTCTCATTTGTATTGTAATATGTAATAAAATCAAACCTGAACTTACTAGAATTACGTTAAACATTTTCATGTCGGAAGAAACCTATAAGAAAACTCCCATTGTGGGAATGCCTAATTATTTATAAACAACAAACAGATACTGTTATCCGACAGTCTGGTATGCAATATCATGACATGTTTTCCCGGCTTTTAATAAGCTGCTGGTTTACCCTACCAGGCTGCCAGTTTGTTGGAAAGATCGTCGAAATAGTTTTTCATATTTTTCTGCTTTGTTTCCAGGTCTACATTGTTTTAATTTATGTTTCGGTTTCAACAGTTTTCAATATTTTCTATAATTTGTTCTTTGGCATAAATGAAGCCGAGACGTATATTTGATTTTTTGTTTTGTTTTAAAGATATTTGGGTTGGCATCCTTATTTAAAATCGTAGGATTTTATCGATCGTAATATTCTTTTTATTTTTAAAATACTTCAAATACAAGAATTTTCAAGTAACTATACTTTCTGTAAAATGTTGAAGTATTCTGACAAGATGACACCCGCAATGAACGATAATACACTACGCACTACTTTTTTTTTCTTTTTAACAGCTAGCAAGAACTAAAACGATCGATTTTCTGATATTTTTTCCGAGAAAACAATCAATTAAGATTAAAACTATAATGACAGATTTAAAGGAAGAACAAACTACTTGTCTTTGGTGCTGTACTGTTGCGATCTGGTGTTTCTGAATAATATATCTCAGCGCTGGTGTTGTCGCTAGGGATTATCGATTGAAATAAAAAATGTGGAAATGGATCATCACAGCTGATCCATTTCGGAAGTAAATGCAGCAGAAACGGAAGAGGTTGGAAGACAATGTAAACATACGGGAAAGCAGAATCTTCCGGATGTTCTGTATTGTTGGAGCGGTGGCGCATTTGAGAAAGGAGCAAATGCGCTTCCGCCAAGACCCGAAGTTAAAATTAAAATTTGTGTACGCATAAGTACACAAATAAAGCACACATTGCAATTATATACATTTTGCGCACAAATTACTGAAAATGAGTTCTATTACAGGGCTCCGAGGGTCCTTTTGCACCCGTTGTCCTTAGACTGCTTAGCTGAATTCTCAGATTCGAATTCCAATTATTTTTTGCCCCAACCCCTCCCAAACAATATTCTTGGGGCTGCCACTGTTTATAAACGGGACAGAAAACCAATTGGGCTCGATAAGTGTTAAATAAATATGGATGCAAACTTATTTACGTTGCCTTTTGGACTTAAATGTCAGACTGCCTAAGCGGGGAATCCAACCAACGACCTTTGAAATCAAAGGCCGGAGTCCTAACCGCTCAGCCATACTCACATGGCCTTTATTTTTTTTATTTTTTATTTATTTATTTTTTTTTTTAAGGAAACTTCCATAGGAAGCATTTAACCCGCATACATACACAAATAATCACACAATTTTCCAATTTGGATCATGTCAGTATGGCTGAGCGGTTAGGACTCCGGCCTTTGATTTCAAAGGTCGTGGGTTCGATTCCCCGCTCAGGTATATAGGCTGACATTTAAGTCCAAAAGGCAACGTAAATAGGTTTGCATCCGTATCTGCCACTGTTTGGGAGGAAGTTACTTCGTTCGCAATCTGTGTAATTTAGTGATATCCGAAGGTATTTGTCACTGCAGGGAAGGAAAGGAAGGTCACATCAGGTTATTTGCGCGCATACTTTTATAAATAATGTCTAATTTAGGTAAACAATACGGAACAAATGCAGCTGAATAGTTACGAACAAATAAAAAGTTAAACACGTGGAGGGGGGCAAACGGGATGACAAAACAGCAGAAGCAGATGCAGATGCTGCTAAAGAGCCACAAAGAATAAACGTCAGAGAAAAATTAATGAGGTTTTAGCTGATGTGTATTCATTTAATATAAAAGAGAGAAAATGAGACTAAAGAGCTAAACTATACAGAACATAAACGTCAGGCAGAATGATGTTCTGGCTGACGCTTATCAAAACTAAACTAAACAAGCGGCTACAGCGACCACCTAGTCGCATCCGATCTTCTGTTCAGTTCCGCCACTTCCAATGTTGAGACGCACACCACGCACTGCAGCAGCGATATCTATAAGATATAATCTAAAAACAGTACCCATCACAATTGCCTGTTAAAAATGTGTTATCTTTTAGGCCTATTTTACATTATAGGCGTAATTTTCACCTTTTAGGTCTAATATTTACCTGTTGTTTTAATTTCGTAAGTAGCAGCTAACGGAGATTTGGATTGTACAGTAAGCTTATTCATTTTGCAACACGGTGCGCCTCTGGGCACACAGCTAGCGTTGCAACGTAATGCGCAAGGCGTAGCCTATATAGATCAGTGGTAGTATAGGGAAGTAACGGGAGAGACACAATAGAGAGACGTCAGTCAGCAGCGACTCGTTATAACTTGACGTTGTCGTGGTAACGTGATTTTAGGCCTAATTTTATTAACTGCAATTTGTGATTTCGTAAGTAGTAGATAGGCCTAATGGAGAATTTGTTCAGCTGTAAGCCCATTCATTCATGCAACAAGCGAAGTTAAAATCTTTCTGCATCTTATCCTTAGGATTTCAATTCGACCATTCGACCATCAAATGTTATTTTTTTTCATTTAATTACTTTGAAGAAGCCTATTATCTATAAGGAGGCAACGATATTTTAATTTGCACAAATTGAAACAGTGGTCGTCTCTATCTGGTACCGTTGCGAAGTTGAAAAAAGCAACGGACGGACAGACAAAGTCGTTGCAATAGTCTTCTCAGCCGGCACGGTACAGAAGACTAAAATTAAAATGACGGAGGAAAAACAAGCTAAGCTGGAAATTGAGGCTTCTACTTATCTCCTTAAAGACTTACCTCTCAGGGAATTTGATGACATTCAGGAGATTTCCTGGATTATCGCCCAGGATGTCTGAAAGCATTCCTCGTATACCCCACAATAAACTCGGGATGCCTTTAATGCCAGACAATCCACCAAGATGTGAGCATTGGGAAGTAGAACGAAGCAGAACATGCACAGAGGAGTATCTCCACCACTAGAGATGGGTCGGTAACCGAAACCGAAACCGAATTTTCGGATTTTACTGAAACCGAAACCGATTCGGAGTTGAGTCGGTTTTTCGTACGGTGTTCGAAAAATCAAAGATAGATTTGTTGTTTGGATTTTTTAAATAATTATCATTGTCTGCATATAATTCACAGCAAAGCTCCTACTCGTTAAAAAAGAAAATAGTAGAGGAAAATGGTGTCGATGACGCTGCTGAAAGAGAAAGCAGGAGCAAATTAGAAGCTAGTGATACTATACTGTTACAAGAAAAAAACGAGAAATATCTGGTTGGGGTGGAGGGTGGCAAAAACCAATACCTAAACCGCGGTTTTGTGGGCATGAAAACCGAAACCGGAACTGAAGTAAAAAAAATGAAACCGTTCCATTCCTATCCACCACGGAGTGTCCGTGCGCCAAGATGGTGTGGCCCGTTCTGAGACGAACGACAGCCACCTTCTCCTGACGTATAGATCTGATGACAATCGCCAGACTGAAGCATCAGCCTGCATTTATAACTATTATCAGCAGTCTGTTGACCTATGTTTTCTTCAATTAGGTATGGAAAAGTTTGTAAAGTGCAGCTAAGTTTTAAAAATTGTGGCAAGTCGTTTACTGCTATAGAAGGGGCATTTTTCGTTTGCGGAAATATTCACGAAGAACGAGGACAGTCGGTGAACACGTAGTATGGTTCCTCAGGAGAACAATCTATTGTTCTAGTTGTTTAAATATTAGGCAAACTAAGTTCAGAAATATTGATGTCCGATGATAATTGTGGATAATTGTGGACAATTTGTTGTATAACAGTTTTGAACTATCTTTGCAAAACAAACCCATATTGGTTGTCAATCACTTTCTAATATAACAGTTTAAAATTTTGAGAAATTTTGCTCAGGCAAACGAAGGTCGGGTTTGGAAATTCAGTTTGAAACTAATGCAGACCTCACCATCAAAGATAACTTGCACTAACAACAAATGATTAAAAACGTCCCAATAAAAATAATTCCTTCCACAAGACGGACACCAAGAACTTGCATCATACCATTACCAGAATCTGCATCTAACTGATCATGACGCCACTCTAGCCGAAGAATTTGCTGTTATTTATTTTTTTATTATTCTTGTGTTTCACTTATCTCTTGTATCCTGTTTTTTCTCTGAACTGCTTTGAAAATAAAATATTGCAGATACTGGATGTAGGTCAGAATTTTTAAACGGGAAGTAGGGGGGGGGGAATTGAGGCTTAATGGCGCGTCGACAACTTGGTCATTAGCGCCAACCTCAGTCACAGTGCAGTGGTCCGGGTTGCGCACTGCACCACACATAACAGAGATATTATTCAAACCCCTAATCTAAATCTTGTCATACATCTGTACCTCCTGCAAAAATTGAAAAACACCGGACAGGAGGACAGACTTATCGCCCAACTGACGCGCAATGTCATGCGGAAGATGGAACCGACGACGAACACCATCAAGATGGCGACAATCAACAAGTAAGTGCCGGACCGTAAGTGGCCGTCGACACCAAGAACATTCAGGAGGGTCAACCCCCCGCAAAAGGAAACAGTGAGTAAGTCGGGGGAAATAGTCCAGTAACTGATCCGTATCACTTCTCAAAATCTTAAGGATTTTTTCCAGTTGACTTCACACGGTACGATCCTAAACTGCTTCAAAATGAAAGTGAGACACTAGCCAAACAAATATTAAAATCCGGTTCAATTTCTTCATCATAAACGCCCAACGAGACAAAAGTTGAACAACTAAAATGCTTTAATATAGATGCGAACCTGCAATAAGAAACTGGAGTAACTGGTGGAAATAAACTGGAGTAAATAAACAACATAAATAATTAAACGATATGTACGCAACCACCAAGCTTAAAATTTAGTAGTGCACAAATTGTTTCCATTACTAAGTACCGAGTAGGGAAGATTAGTAAGTAGTGACGCATTTCTGAAAACGTGTTATAAATAATACCTGCTTCCACCAACGGCACCAGAAGGCAGTACTTGTCGGTTCTCGTAGGAGGCGAAACATGAAATAAAAAATGGCGGCATCGCTGCCATGGTAACCATTATAATAGTGACAGCACCTGCGGACATTGACGAAATACTCGTGCCTGGGCGACATCCGAAGTTAAAGGACTTGTTCTGTGTTCGATTTAAACTGTGATTAATTCGTTACAATAAACATAAACCACGGAAGAAGCTTTAACCTAAACGGCTGATGAGTATCCTTCTCGGACGTTTTCGGAACACAAAACCATGCGTTATACTTAGCTCCACTCATAACGACAACACGTTTTAAAATTGAATGTTGGATTTAAAAAATAAAACTTGATCAGCCAGTTTTGATCTTTTTAAAAATTATTTTAATGTCCTAATCTGAATTATGATACATTTTAAGCGATTAATTTTGTATTCTTATCGTGGTCGATTTGTTTTAGTGACGCTAAATAGTTTCGATCCCCATGATGCTTTGCGCTTTCTGTTACTTGATGACAGCGCCCTCAGGCGGTAAATTGCTGAAAGCATAGTTTCGTCCAATATTTACCGTTGTCCGAGTGACACTATCTACACATTCTTCTTCCCTGGTACCGAGTATGTTCCAGAAATAAACACACCTCGTTTGAAAATCGCCATGATGCCTGCCCACTGAGGAACTTCAGATAGGGACTACGAAAAGATCAGTCTATTCCGATCTCCTTTATCTAAGTGGATGTATACTATACTAACCTTTAAGGAGAGGCTCTTACATTCAATACAAGTTTGTATTCTGTCGCCAGCACCTGCCCAATCATTATTTTCCGAAGACCACAGACATAAGGCAGCTCAATTATTTCCGTTCTTCGCATGCGGTTTCCCATTACCAACGTCCTGCTGGTAATAAGAGAGAAGGAGCGAACGATGGCGGCAAGGTGCTTCGTCGAATATTTCTCTTAGGAAGAGTGCATGGCCCCACGCCGGTTCCAATTTATTTTCTGCCACACATCATTTTCTCGTCGTACCTTGGGAGAATTCTCCAATGTCATCCAGATAACGGGAAGTAACGTGTAGTGACTACCTTATCTCTTTAAGTTATATTATTAATTTATTAGAGTTGGAGGTAATAAATTACCTGCTTACACCAACATTTTGCGCCGATAACATCACTGTGGCATGATGCCTTCTAATGGAATTTTAATAAATCAGTTTCGGTAAAAAAGAAGAGGGAATCTTTAGTTTTAAAAGTTCATTCAGCCGTTTTTCATCATTTAATATTACATTTAGGTCTTGCATGCGTGCAGCAGCTTGAATGCCCGAAGGGTTGGCGTGCATGTTTGTTATTTCGGCACAAATCATATAATTATGCGACCGAGCTAGCATTGTAGTTTACTGCATTGTGTAATGTGTATACACCGCGGTTTAGCATCGATTTTTTTCCCTCTGGAAGCGGGTCCTTCGAGCGATTTAAAGTAAATAAAATGTTAATTGAAATGCGAGTATATCACTAATTAAAGAGAAGAATATATTTGCTTAGGTTTTGATGTTGAATTATTATTCTTCAACAAACTTATAGTGGCGGTACGCAATTAAATATTACCCACAAATAGTAAATTATACGTGGGTAAATGTATGCTAACATAAAAGGAAATAGGAACCTTACAGTAAAACGAAAAAAAAAATGTAACGACATTACGGCGCATATGCATTGGCTTCAGCCACGAGAAAAGCGGCTGTATTTATCACTGAATTTCACGATCTTAGTCCGACAACAATGGGATAGCATTCACACAACAAAGAACGAAGCCTGCTGACAATACATGCGTACATAGATGTCATTATTGACAGCGTTGTTATTCTTTGTTTGTTGAAAAGGTGTTCGTTGTTGAAGTTTCGTTGCTTGAACAGTGACTAGTTTTCGGAACCAAGCAACAATACTCTAACAATGCGATTTTGGGTAGCTTCTTACTCCTCCTCCATCTATCTCAGTCCTCCTCCACCCCATTTTCAACGACATTTCCTGGTTTTCAAGGACTCGCATGAACCCTGAATTATTTAATCTGTAGGTCTGTACTAAGCGCACTAAGACTATTAGTTTTTACGATTTTTCAGCGATATCGTTTGGCCAAGTAGAATGCACCAATCTGACCGATCGTGTTCTAAAGTAAAAACTGTAAAAATATGAGAATACAGCAGTAAAGGTTTCACGTGGACTAAACAGCACAGCAACACTGCGGTATGTGAAACCTTACAGGAAAATTTATTTCTGTTCCTTTGTTGTTTTGACCTTGGCGGAGCTAAACCTTGCCTTAAAAATCACGAGTTGGAACTCGTGTTCGACTTTGTTTTATAATCTAATCAATGCTTTAAGTTGCACGAGCTAACCTAATATTAACGCCAACAACAAAGCAATAATTTGTTAAAAGAACACACGCTCATTTCGTTACGGGTTTTTCTTTTAGCTAAAATATGAATTTTAGATTTTTTATACAACAGCTTATTTTTAATAAAGATAAAAGTCCGCTATGAAATAACAGAGGATGTAACGATGAATATTATCATATTTTTAGATATTTTTTTTATTTCCTTCGCCATTTAAAGCAAAATAAATACAGTAGCAAAATAATCCAGTTTGGACTTATTTCAGTTGACATTAACACAGCCGGCAAGCAGGGTATATTAGAGTTCGTTTGCACACGAGAATTTTCAAAAAACTGGACAGTAGGAGTCGGGGAGTCCCCAGAATGCAATTCAATTCAATTCGATTTTATTGGGGCCTCGGTCTTAGATCACGCGCTCTCCCTAAGTCAAATAATACAAAAGCCTAAGAACATCTAACCAATATGACAACAATAGGCGAGGCCCACGAGGCACACAAGGTCGGATTATAGCTCACTTTACTTTACTTTATTGATTACTTGAGCCTACAGACCTGAAAGTTAAACGCTCACAGCTACAACTTAATCTAGTAGCTCACTCGATCAAGATGCAACGATACTTGGGCGCGGAGAAAATAACAATGTCATTGTATCTTGTTTGAGTTAGCATTGTCAGCCAGAGAAAGGTTAGCTCGTGGTTATGGCTCACCAAAACTCTTAGTACCCTTTAAACCTTTTGGTTAACTCGTACCAAATACGAATCTTAGTTTGGGTCTTCTTTTGTGTCTTGCACATGATGAAAGGTGAGACAGTTTTTTTTTTATTGTTCTAGACTGGTAATCAAGTTTGATTAACATGTTTAAAAATGTGATTCTGATTGCAACCTGTCACATTTTGTTGTTGTTGGTTAGTCATTGTTTGTAGGTTTCTTGAAAAGATTCGCAAACAGCCTTTCAGAATCGAAAATTAGAAGTTCTACTAAATGTTATCTCATTGTGGGAATTGTTTGAAGTGAGCCTAGGGACCTTCACTATATATTAATACTTCCACATGCTATGAAGGTGTTTTATCCTATAGATGCTAAAGGATCTGACTAGTCTTTCACACCACCCTGATCAGAAGCCCAGCATGGAATTGGAATGGATTGCATTTTCCAGGTACTAGCAAATTCTGGTTAAATAGCTTCAACCAACTGGACTGATCACATCTCGCCATACAGTACGAATATTTAATGAAATAAAAGCTATTCCACTCAATGTTAACTTTTGGAAGCATGCCTGCCAATGGTATACTGCGTACCGAATACTAAAACGTGATTAAATTTTGGCTCTTCATAACTGATTTTAATACAGAACTAGAGCCGCCACTGCGTGAAGGAATTGAATTGAATAAAATAATGTAGGTTTTAATATGCATTGCACAACTGATAATATGCAATACACAATATGCACTGACGTCTGAAACACATCCACATCTGTGTCACATTTCAAACATGCACAATGTACGATATGCAATTTTATAACTAGGAAAGCTTGTTTCCTACAGGCTTTCCGGTGAAATGGAGTGATATTTGTAGTTATGTTTATCATTATTCCTTTGCCATATTCGTCGTTCTTAAAATTAGTTTGTGATACTAAATCGGTTCACAATAAAATTTTCAGTTCATGTTTTTTAGTTTTAACCCTCTACTGCATCAAATAACCCAATAGCGTACATATGTACATATGTTTACTTGTGTCAGTCGCGATATTCTATAGAGGAGCGTCAAGTGACGTCATATTGGCTACGAGACACCATTTGGAGGTAATAGCTACAAGGTGCACTAGATTAAAATGTAAGGGGAAAAACGGCACTTCTAGTCAAGACAGTGCTTTGAGAGCGGTTTTCTTAAGCTTAAAGAAACGTTGTTTTCTCCAACAACAAAAATCGCGCGTTATAGGCTTAAGAAATCCAGTCTAATAGCATTGCCTTCAGTAAGACGACCTTCTTTTCACCGTCCAGTGCTCCTTGCAGCTAACCCAGTTACTGGCTCTACCATAGAGTTATATACAATAATACTACGTCATGTCACTGCCCTATTAGTCTAGAGATGACTATGCTAAGCAATGGGCTGCACTTGCACGTTTTGCTCAGGTTCCCTAAGGATCCTTCACAAAGCTTGCGCTGTGTCTTGGATGGCTTTTGCGCTAGAGGGTTAATATGAAACAAAGAAAAACGAACCTTAATATAACTTAAAAACGACACGTGCTACTAATTTTTAGTCCATATTACTAGAAAGCTCTCTTCGATGCAATCATTTGAGTATATCTGAAAGTCAATATTGGTCTAAAATTAGCATAGATACCGCAATTTGACCGGGATCGAATTTTCAAGGTGAGCTCACGAGCCGAATTCGAGTACAAACTGCAAACTCGGCTCAGACAATATTTGAAGCACCGTTGATATACATTTAGAACGTAAAGTACTTTTATTTGCTTTGTAACTCTGCTTTTTCAACGCCGTCACATTTAGTTTTCATTCTCGGTAACTAAAATTTGTATTCCGTAAGCGTCGTGGTTTTAGTGTTGCTGGAGCTCTTAGACTTTGTGTTTCCATGGTAACGGGGAATTTCGAAAATATTACACGGAGACGTCTTAATAAATTATACTTCGGTATAAACATTTTGTCTACTGCATAATTGCGTTTCGTATAAACAGCTTCGTCACCCAACGAGAATTCAAGGTATAAATGAGAGATTCCCTTAGCCAGTCTAAACGGCACTTTTAAATCGTCATGTTGTAGGGCAATCACCAAGCATTATTTTCAAATGAGGCAAATATTAGTCACTAATGGTATCCTTTTTTTTTTACTGCCTACATTTCTTTTGAATGCGAGGATCAAATGTCATTTTGTTGAATTAAAAGAGATTGTGAGAGCTGGAAGGAAAGTCGTTTTAATTTTCTGTGTTTTAAAAAGTACACTTGCTCACCAGCATCACGGGGTATGCTTCGCTGGAATTCAACAACTATTCAGAAATCCAAATTTACACTGGAGAGAGTTAGATAGATAAATTCGAAAAAGTGTAAGTTCTCCCATAATAATTGGTCGATTTATAGCAAATTCGACCTCAACATTACATTTAGGGGTTTCAAACGATGTAGCAAATTTCATTTCAATCGAACCTTTCGTTTAGGTTCCACCCAGACTACAAAAATGTAACCAACCAACCAACCAATATTTTGCAAATTGGTGTCCGTTACGGGATATGCTACGCTTACTTTGCTTGCACCACTCCGCCAAACAATATTCAATATGTAATGACTACAGCTCTCAGCTGCATTATTTTGTCATTTTGAGCCGGATTAACAACAATTTTGGCTAAATTGCGGCTAGCCACAAATTTCATGGCCACCACCGGCCAACTATAAATTCGGCTGGCTGACGGCTAATTTTCGGCTAAAATCGATCGAAATGAAGCTAAGATATCAACGACGAACCATGTATGCGAATGACCACACAAATACACGCACGCATAAATTGCTGGGAAGTGAATATGGTTTTTAAAACTATGAAAAATAAGGCAGCAGAGCAGCTTACCGTTAGAGACGAATTACATCTAACTTCATGACTGTTTCGTTTCATTTTGATGCATTAAGACTTCAAAATTTGCGGATCTAGTCGTATTTTTTTCGGCGGCTAGGCCAGGCGGCGTGGCGGCTAACTCAGAAAAATGCGGCGTGGCGACTAACGGCGGCGGCTGAGGGGTATAGCAATGACATTTAAACATGCGCACGCCAGCTAATCACATATCTCAGTGGTGATATTTTACACCTGCACACATCCAGCCAGATAGATACTTATTGTTATAGATATCCGTTGACTAACCTGTCACCAGTAATGGTATACTGTCAAAATCTATAGCACAAGTGAAGTTAGTTTCATTTCAGCATAACTTACATTAATGCGGTTAATTAGTGAAACCAATCCATTTCGATCGAAGTGTGTGATAACAGGATCTCCTAGCTTGTCAATAGGAATATGCTGAGTGTGAAATCTGCGTACAGCTGCATAACAAATAGTGGAACAATTGGTTTTCAACGTAAATTGACTTTCATTAATAGATTATGATCCAACGATATTACACAGCTAGGAGTAAAACTAGGGCATTTTTTACATGCTAACTGGAGGTCCAAGTGGACCCGCAGCCGCCTAAAGTGGACCTTCAGTTAAACTCGATTGGACCTACTGGACGTCCACCCTAAAAAGGAAATAAAATGTCAAGTTTAATACATTAATACTTTCATGAGAATGTTTTTTTTTTTCTAACTACACATTTTGGAGATATGGACAATGAATTCAGATTCAATCCAGTTCACAACTAATCTTCACGGTAGGAAAAATCCAGTATCGTGCACAGACCACCGAGAGGGCACGGGCAACTTTTGTAAAAGGGCTCGTTGATATTTTATTTTTCTGGTTATGAAGGCTTATTCGATTTCGGTAAATTGTCACTTTTTGCGTAGCTGGAAAAAACCTTGACTATCCTGAAGACATATTTTATTTATAAAAAATAAATAGGTATGTAGTGTGAAAAATTGAAAGCCTTACATTACAAAGTTTTTTTATGCGTATAATGCAGTCAGCAAAACTGATTTTGTAAAAATGTTTTCAACGGCACTTTACAAAGCCAGAAAATGCTGAAAAATAGCAAAAATGCGTCAGCTTCCGGGACCCCACTGGGGGAGCTCACAGCGCTCGCCCAGACCCCCTAGCTGTTATTGGTTTCTACCTACACACAATTGGCTAAATGACTAGTGTTACCCCCTCAGTACAAAACCCCACTCACACCACTGCACAAAGTTTGATTTTTTATTATGTTAATAGTTGAGCCATTAACATAATGGTGGCCATTATATATTAAAGTGGTGCCCTTTTGTGAAAGTAGACCTTCAGTTACATTTCCTAAAAAATGCCCTGATTGGAAGTAGCTGATTTAAACATCAACGACCTTAAAAGCCCAAAAGAACGTTTCAGTTGTATCTGTGAGTGTGTGTATTTTTAGTTTGCAGTTGGCATTCCATAATATTCAGATCCCCAATAGGATGTTTTACATTTCACTCTTGACACCAGAAGCACTCACCGTACTCTCTCTCTGTGTGAACAATGGAAAGCAATGCCATCCAAAGAATGAAAGAAGGGAAAACCCATAAATTAGTCTTCACACCAGCGCCACCAAACCTGGTCGATTCTTTATCAGGGGAAAAATCTGAGAAACCCATCTCACGACGCGTGGAAGAGGGAAACAGTAAGAAGCGGAAGAACCGTCTTCACAGTTGCCCGCCCCACCCTTTGCATTCATTATCTAACAGAACAGGATTTAAAGAAAGATTAAGATGTTTATAGGTGAGACATAAAAAAAATGTATTGCTCGGCTGCATGAAGACTGAAGGTATTCTGTGGGATAGTGAAAATGCGAAATTTCGAACCCACATGCGCGATAGCCGCAGTGACAATGAGACCTTCCCCGTCCCATTTCGCTTCAAGATGAAATTTACCGGCAGAGTTGTAAAACGTGATACGGAGAGGTGAAACGATGCCGTGTATAGTAATGAAATTGTATTAATAATGTTATTAATGCAGGATTAAGATTTGGAGACAACAAACTCGTTCTGGCTTCGAACCAAAGCCCTGCCCCTGATGTATAATTAAAGCTGCGAGGTGCAAGGAAGCGATACGATGGCGGAAGCAAGAGATGCGTTTCTTGGTAATGGTGGACGACTTGGTAGTAACTGCGACCACCAAATTTTGGCAATGGTTGTTAACTTGACCGTGAACGTATTAAAGGCTTTTCTAACGGCATGCTGGGAATGGTTACCCTTACAACTCGAAGTGGAGATTCGTGAAGAACGAAATGGAGTTTCAACTGGGGTCTCGTCGGAAAGGGTTGGTGATTCGAAGATAGAACCGGGGTGGGAGAGATGAAGGTAGAATTCTTAGGGTGTAGTAGCGAAACGATGCGGAATCAGAGGAGGAGGACGGTGGTTCACGATGGGTTTGTGCTGGTCGACCTCAAACCCGTTATTCATTGACGTGGGTTCTGGCGGGCTTAGGAGGAGAGGGGGCTTTTGTGTGATTTCCTTTCAACCATGTCTGCTTACTAGACCAGAAACGAACATACTAAAGTCTACCCCAAAAGCCCAATACGTAATCTAGCACCCTCCATAAGGAATTTGAAATACAAACAAATTCATAGGAAAAGACATTTTTAAGTTATGAAATGTGCATTTAAATCATCTTAAATCAACTTAAATCAATTAGTACAGGTTAAAACGTAGGGAACGCAATGATGCACCAATTGCACGTAGGTCATATTATTACATAAAAGGTTTTTCGTCAATAACTAGAATAAGGCACAATGCCTGCCAAGGTCATTGTCAGAACTTTATTCACTAAATCTGTAGCACAAATGAGGTTAGTTTCATCTCGGCATAACTTAAATTAATGCAATTAATTAGTGAAATCAACCCACTTATATCGAAGCATAGGCTAGCAGAAACTCCGGGCTTACCAAAAGGAATAAGCAGAATGTGAAATTGCGTGCCGCTGCATGTATCACAAATACTAAAACAGGATTAAGTTTGGTTTCAACGTAAATGGATTTTCTTTAATAGAGTGTAATCCGACGACATTTCAGCTAGTAGTTAAAGTAACACATTTAAAGGTTATTGATTGTTAGATAGTCTGAGGAGGATTACCACTCCGTAATAAAGTCTAATCTAATCTTATATAATCTAATCTGGGTTTGGTACTGCATATTACAGAGGTCAGAGGAATCACGAATTTCACAGTGGTGGATGAATAAATAAAAAATATTCCTGGAATTTATTGAAAATATGTGGGCTTATGCCCGGACTTTCTCTGCCTGTGAATAAATTTGTCACCTGCTTGTAAGCGAAAAATGGGTGTAAAGATCTTTGTTTTTTTTTTTGTTTCTGTATATCACTACAAATAGGTGATAAATTCCTCACACAAAAAATTCGATAGATTGTAGAAGAAAAAAATTGAATTATTACATGCAGTCATAAACGTGTCTATATCGTTTCTAGTTCGAAAAGCTTTAATTCTTTGAGATACCAATGTTTCTTAATGCTTTTTTAAACACAAACATCTATTGACTCTTTATTAGGCCGTGCATATTAGAGTTCGTTTGCGCACGAGAATTTCAGAAAATTGGACAGGTGGCACAGGAGGCATCTGAATGTATGTATTGGGGCAACAGCCCGAATCTATGCGCCCTCCCTACACAATAACTGAACAAAAAACAGCTTCACCGTTTAGAAAAAAATATTAGAGCTCGTACCCCCATGCTCACAGCCGTGAAGGTACACGAAGAAAAACGGATTAGAGTTCACTCGAACGCAACGAACTATAATTTGAACTCCAATACCAGGGAGCAAGGACTGTTTTTGATCAATGGTTATGTCAGAAAGAAAGCGCAGTTTATGTGTGAAAAGTTTAATGTTTCGGTGTCTGGGCGTGAACGCATAATTTGTACATTATACAGATTTTTTAAATCTTTGTCTGAGTTTGTTGTTTTATATATTAAGACAGTTTCGTGTGAGTGGGTGTATGTGTATTTTGAGTGCATTTATAATCTGTGAAACAAGCAGACTCCTATAGTCTCCGCCAAGAAAGAAGTCCAACGCGTTTCAAAACAGGGGTATGCATTGTTCATGCCGGCTGCGTCGTTTACCTTGCAGATATCCGCCATGGCTAAGCAGCCAACGTGTGCTCATATACTAAAGCTGCTAGGGTCATAATTTGGGCTAATCATGCACTTCGAGCTAAAAGCTTGAAATTTGACATACAAGTAATTCTTAGTAATACAAATAGAAATAGATTCTCTTTTACTCGTGAAATACTGAAAAACGTTCCAAATAACACCCCTAGCTTGACTGTGGAGAGTTTACTCTTTCTTGTTGACACGAACTTGATCGGAAAGCGACTCCATTGTTGTTGGTCTAATAGCGTTGCCACGACGACCCAGTTATAGAGTATAGAGGCAAGCCGCACTTTTTTCCATGAAAGATTAGTAGTCATAAAATGACCATATAAGGAAAGTCTTCTTTCCTGGCGGATAGTATAGTTAAGGCAGTTTTTTGCCTGTGTTTGTGTTTGAAGGTCTGAATGTATTTATTGGGGCAACAGCGAATAAAAACGCTATGCGCCCTCCCTACACAATACTAAGGAGGCGGCTGAGGAGGCGGAATTAAATTTATTACCGTGGCCACGGCCCAAAGCCAAGCGCCCACTGCCAAGCGGCTGAGGAGGCGACGGAGCGGCCAATAATATCAAATATGTTACAATGCTGCAACTTGTAACAATGGGGTAACAATAGGCGTAGCGCACAATATCGGATTATCGCTCACTTTACTTTTTTTACTTTTATTTACTTGCCAGAGCCTACGGACCATTCTTATCCCTCACTCGAAGAAGATGAAACAATGGTTGGGTGCCGGGAAAGTAACATTGTCGTTGTTTGAGTTAGCTATAGCTCGTTGTGGAGAGCTAAAATTAAATGGTCTTGAATTTTCCGTAAATCTTCACCGTAGTGTGCCTCAAAATTGGGCGGCAGACATGACTGAGTGACTTATTTACTTCTTCAATGCGGCCTTCGGGAAGCCAGTTGAATTGTTTTTGCGATTGTTTGCCATAATACTGCAACAATCCAGAATCAAGTACTCATCGAGATGACACATATTAAATCTAGACACACGTTAGTGTGTTGCCATCAAATAATAACCATAGGACAAACCTTGGGCGGAACCTGAACATAAATATGCATTTCTATAATTTTCCGTTTTTTTTCTAAAACAAAAATCGGTGGATAGTG
>JAHWFP010057260.1:0-10212 GCA_023313725.1 Lithobius niger
GTTCGTGCTCCAAAAAAAAAGAAGTAAAATATAGTGTCTACACTGCAATATAACCTGCCTATTATTCGGACAATGCCAAGTTTTAAAAACATTGATTTTACTATTTTTTGTTTGCTTAAATGTTTTAGTCTAGATCATTAAAATGATATTTTTTTCTATACACTTAAAATAGCTGAAATTTGGTTAGCCTTTATTACGGAATTTCATTCAGATGATGTGTTTCTTTTACTCCTTTAAGTGCTCTCTCACAAAATAGAAAATAAATCCCTCGGACATTTTTCGTTTCCTACAATAATAAAGGCCGAACAAACAAAGAATAGTTGTTACAACAGCGGGGATCGGTTGAAGGCTACTACTTCCAACAATGTATAAACTGCAATCCTCACCTTAAAATTTGCATTGTTGAGGCCTATCATTGTTGTCTGAACAAACTCGTTGTCACCTACTGTACAACGGGTCTACAGCTTGCACAACTTTCTTGTACTTTCTGTGTTTGTGTCCTTGCTCACAGTGGATGGAATACTCTCTACAGCCCGACACCCTCTCGAAGCAATCGCACTCAGGTGGATATCTATTCCTGTGTATCTCTACGAGGTGTTGTATCAATCTTTCTCGGGTAGTATACGTTTGAGCGCAGTAAACGCAGGTAAAGTTTGTTTTTTCCGTCGCTCCAACTGAATGATTCTGTTTAATAATATAAATAACATCAACAGTAATAATTTCAACGTCCTGGTCTCAGTTTAATAATATAAATAAAAAGAGGAAAAATTTGGTATTTTGTTGTTATTTTCCTAGAACAACTGGCTTTTCGTCAAGCCAACTGTAGAAGCGCTCGTCATAGCCTTTCCACCTGATGAGGTAACGAGTTTTCCCTCCCACTTTTTTAGTCTTCAGAATCTCTTCGATTAAAAACAGATCCGGCACATTAGTTTTCTGCAACTCTTGCTCGTAAAAATTGCCTTCGATTTTACTACCCTGTTGGTCGGCCAACCTCTAGCAAGTCGGCCGAGTTTTTTCTGAATTCACTCACCTCGAACAGTTCGTTGGTAAAGTTTTGCAAATATCGCTTGATGAATACGGTTTTTGCTGTTGTCACTCTTACTAAATCCCCGACTTTGAAACTATTTTTCTTCTTTTTGGAAGGGCTCTTTTTCAGCAATATGTTTCTGATCTCCGGTTCATCGCGTTTAGTTACTTCGGATGGTTTCATTTTAATGGTAAAATGAACTCTGTCGTTGTAATCTTTGACAATTTTATCTATAATGTCTATCCACTTGTGGTTACCTCGCAGAGTAAATCGTTACCACATGTTCGACTTCAATGTGCAATTTAGGCATTCTACTACGCTCACCTTGATTTCTGACTTGGTCGAATAGTGGTTTATTTTGGGGCGTTTCATTAGTGCTGCGAAATCTTTATTATAGTATTCCTTGCCTTCTACGCTTTGTGGATTTTTAACGGGATTAGGCATCGTGTTTAATATCCCGTTAAAAGCGCCAGTGACATCCGCGGCGTTCTTCGATTTCACAGGGACGGCCCAAGCGTATTTAGAGAATACGTCGATGGCAGTCAGCAAGTATTTGTAATTTTCGTTTTGTTCCACGTAAGGTATCATCTCCACCAGGTCCGCTTGAACTATATCACCTATCCCGTAGCTAATAACGCGCCTTCTAGGAAAGTTTTGCCTAGCTGGCATGTGCAGCTCCTCCACTAAAGTTTCCATTTCCAACTTTACTTTGGTTTTCATAGCTGCAGCTACAGCAGCTGCTGCTAACTTCTCTTTCATACCAGTTTTGCTAGATTTTGCTACTTTTACCACATCAAGGGCCAACTTTCTATCAACTTCGTGCCTTCGTTTCAAGTCTGGTTTGGCAGAGTATTCGATGTCGTGCTGTTTGCAGGCCTCATCCAGAGAATTGATGGCAGCGTCGCCTCTGTTCAGTCTCTTGTTCAGTTTTGTTCCCGGACCACAATAGTTGTATCCCAGAATGGGAAGTTCCACCGGCAACTTGTCTATCGCGCTATTCAACAATCCAGAGTCTCTGCTCTTTTGAAACTGTGCTTTCCTCGTGCAGCACACTTTACACTCGCCCTTCAGCAGTTGTCGATAATTCTTAGTCACAACGTGCCTAACATTTTTACTGGCTGTAACTCTTTTGCATTTGAGGCAGTACATATCTGTTTATTTATAAAATGAGAATGAAAAGGTATCTTAGATACTAGTTTTGTAGAGAATTTATCAAAATACCATTTTTTTCTTAAAGCAGCTGAAAAATGAAAGTGTTAAATTATGACATAGCTGATGTCATTAAGCGACCTTCGACTGGTAATTTACTGAGTTTTCCAGAAGATGTAAGGTCCATCATTTGCGGCCCTGCTGGTTGTGGAAAGACCAATTTAGTTATAAATTTCATTTGCAATCCAGGTAGGTGGAATTATGAAAGCCTGCGCATAGACTTCAAGTCTTTATTTCAAAACAAATATTTCCATCTCAGGAGAGCTTTTCAGGAAATATGTCCGGGTGTAGCTACCTTTTGTTCCAACAAAGAAAATATCCCACCACCAGAATTACTGCCATGTGGCAAAACGGTAATTTTATTGGACGATTTCATGATTAAGAAACAAGACAGAATCGAATGCTATTTTGCCTACGGCAGGCACGCGGACACCTCGATCTTTTATTTATGTCAGACTTACAGCAGGATACCCAAGAGAGTTATTCGAGATAATTCCAACATTATAATTCTCTTCAGGCAAGACGAAGCCTACCTTAAACATGTCTTCAATAACCACGTTAGTGGTGACATGATTTTCGACGAGTTTCGTCGCATGTGTGGTGAGGATTGGAACTCTGTTCCGTACGGATTCCTACTCATCGATAAAACTAAACCCTTGGATCGAAGGTGTAGAAGAATGCTCGACTAACAAAAACATGTCTGCTGAAGGTTTTTGTTGACATTAACGTACGTCTAGGTTTTTGTTGACATTAACGTTTGTTGACTTAAACATTATTTTATAAATTACTAAACCGTCATGTCTACTAAAACTAAAAATAAGAGAAGCAAACCCCAGAAAGAGGTCAATCCGTACGAGGCTCTGAAAAAGCGACTGAAACAAAAATTTCAAAATACAAAACTGGAAAAGCAGACAGAATCTGAACATGCCAAAGATATTCAAACCAGTAGTTGATCCTATAGTAGACCAGACTAAAATGCAGATGGTACAGGGGAGCGAGGCTTCGGCTCAGCGTCAATGACAAATCAAAGAACTGATGGCTCTTGAGGCTGGACAGAAGAAATAAGAAAAATATCACAAGAAACGGTTAGAGCACATTCAGAAAGCTCTGGACGCGGCAACAGGCTGTGTCGATATTGAAGACGAGAAAATACATAGTGACGATGGTGAGATACAGTTTAACGTGGGTGCCAGGAGACGACTCTCCAGTTATAGGGCTCATTACCTGACACGCCCTCCGACATGTCACGTACCCTCACGCCAGGGACTCGTAGGAGACAAATGGCAGAGGCCTCTTTACTCGGCGATTCCGCAGTCAGACTAGGTCCGCTAGCTACCAAGTATCTAAGCATGTTTGCCATTCGAGAGACTCTGACCGACTCCACATTTGGCATTCGATACGACCCGGAGGCTAAACATTACATGATTGGTGCAATGGAGGCACAATTTCAAGACGATGACTTGATCGTGGGAGGGAAAGAGTACGAAAGGATGGACGATTTGTAGCAATTGGTTATGTTAAAAAATCCTACTAAACCACCGGACGGACATGCCAGCCTCCTAAACTACCACGATATTCTGAAGAGGAGTAAAGCTATATATCACAACAACGACGACAGTACGAGAAGACTAAAGTCCAGTGCCAGTTTCAAGTACACGACTTTTATAAAACCTTTATAGGGCAGACCTGCCGAGGTTGTAGGGAAAGGATACCGGTTCTATAGAGATCCGAATGACTTGTGCGAAAGACTGAAGCTCCTCAGAACCTCTACAGAGGCTGGCAATAATTCTCTGGACGAAGAATTCGTGCACATTTTCACAGAAATGCAGAGCAAAGCATTGTTGTCCGACAGCGAATATCGCAAACTGATCGGTGAATTCGGTAGACGTTAACTGATGTATTAATCTAAAAATATGTCGATCATACTTTCCTCTGAAAAAACTGACTTTGTGACCAGTTTTCCTTCCCCGTTGATATTGGAGGGAGCTCACGAATTGGCTCTAGTAAATCTGGAAACTTACAACTCCATTCCTTACGTTATAGAGGACGTGACAGATTTTTTCACCTTCAGCACGGATGGCGGTAACACCTGAATTAAAATAGTGGTACCAGAAGGTTGTTATGAATTAGACGAAATTATAAACATCATTTACAGAAAATTTAAAAAGAGCAAGCGTTTGGACGAGACTAATAACGTTTCTTACATTCTATTAAATGGCAACGTAAACACTCTAAAGTGAGAACTAACTATTACTGACAGGAGATATAAGGTTGATTTTTCGAAACCGTCCAGTATCGGAAAGATTTTTGGTTTCGAAGCTAAGACTTACGAATTTGAGGAATACATCGGACCAAACACTGTCAACATAATAAATGTAAATTGCATACTGGTACATTGCGACTTGGTTTCGGGTTCTTACGTGAATGGATCATCACAACTGACCTTTTATTCGTTCTTTCCTACTGTCCCTCCCACCTACAAGATTGTTCAGTCCCCACACAATTTGGAGTACCTACCGGTTACGAAAAATATGATTCACTCAATGCGCGTGTGGCTGACAGATCAAGCCGATAGACCGCTTAACCTTCGAGGGGAAACTTTGACTATGAGGTTACATTTACGAAAGAAGAAAAACTAAAAACAATTACTTAAATTTATGCCGCTCAAATTTATTAAACTGAAGAAAAACTAAAAACAATTACTTAAATTTATGCCGCTCAAAGTTATTAAACTGAAAGTAACTGCCAATGACCCACCGCCCTACGATCCGCCACAGTCCTTCATTACCTGTAAAGGAAAACGAAACCTACCGATCGAGAAGGCTCAATTCCTCAGTCCCGCTAACTTCGAATTCGTGAATGGAACTCTCTCAGAATGGAAACGAACGAAAATTACCTAAACGTGACTGAGCCTTTTGTGGTTGACGAATCGGTAGTCGAATATAATTTTCACTAATATTCTCCGATAATTGGGACGAATTTGAACCAGGTTAATTCGGAAATAAGAATCATGGTGCAAAATCAGGACCGTTTCACTCATCCTCACCAGAGTTACCTCCACGTTAAGGGATCTCTCCTTAAAAGCACAGACGGCAGTTGTTATGCTGCCAAGGATAAGATAACTGTGGTCAATAATGTCGTGGCTTTCCTTTTCTCTCACGTACAGTATCAAATAGGTGACAAAACAGTAGATCAACTTAACTTTCCTGGGATCACAAGCACGATGAAAGGAATTGTTAGTTATGGACCTGAAGACCAAGCCGAACTCGCCAACAGGGGTTGGTTTCTCGACAGCAACAACGTTAGGTCAGCAAATCCTAACAATAATGCCATCTTCAAGCACAAGCGAGACCTTCTCTTCAGTCATTCTCCCAGAGGCAGTTTTACATTCGCTGCACCCTTGTCTCACCTCCACGGTTTCATGGAAGATTATACCAAGATTTTAAACAGCATTCGTCAAACACTCATTTTGATCTGCAGATAACAACGCCATATTTAGAGACACGGGGGGTCGGTGCCGGCAAGATAGTTCTAGAGCACGTAAGCTGGTTTCTTCCTCACGTAACCTCCTCTGACGTACAGAAAAATAAGTTGTACAGGTTGATTGATTCTGGCATGAGCGTGCTGTTGGCCTTTAGACATAGGCATTCAGATCAATTGAATATGCCTACATCAACAACGGCCGCTTAACGTCTTATTAGTACTAGTGCTACCGAACGACCTCGTTGAATCATCGTGGGTTTTCAAACAGACAAAGAGAACGACCAAAAAAAATACCCTGCCGTCTTTGACCACTGTAGTTTCAACGACGTTCACGTGAATTTAAATTCGGAACGTTATCCTTTTTTTAGATCAAAATTCAAATTTTAGCCAAGGCGACATTTCTCACGTTTTTTCAGATGATTGTTAACTTCAGACAACAGTACTACAGCAGAGGATTGCTGTCGGCTGGGCCCGCGTTCGAATTATCCACATTCAGCAAGAATTTTCCTTTAATTGTGATCGATGTAAGCAAACAAAACGAGCGGCTGAAGTCGGCGGTAATTGACGTACAGACAAAAATGATATTTGGAGGTCAGGTACTGGCAAATACGAAAGCATGGGCTCTAATCATAAGCGATCGCATAATGCACTTAAGATAAGACCGAAGTAACGTTGAAGTTGCTGTGTGACTTATTATTTATTTTTTTCTTAAACTCGAGTCATGTATACAACCACCAGAGTGGCTTTGAGTGCCAACCTGAAGCAACGTATGTTACAGCAGATCAAGAAACAAAAAACGGTACATCTTCGGCATAGAAACTCTCAGTTGAACAGAGGCACCTCGAAATTACCAGTCACTCAAGCTCAACTCGGCCGAATTAATAAGGCACGCAAGACGGGGAAAGGGTTACATCGGAAACTTTCTCGTACACAACTGAAGAAGGGAGGAATTCTACTTGCGTTACTTTTGCCGGCGTTGCAGCGCTGGGCTCATCCGCCGCAGGTGCCGCAACGATCGCCAGAAGCATCAATGCTGCAAAGAATAATTCTGGACAGTTACAAGCGCTTAACAGACACAATGCAGCGATGGAAGCTCTGGCACACAGAAAAGGAACGGGAATTAAAAAAAAACACCGTCAAAAAAAGATGAAAAACTACCAACAGCAAAGCTCGTGGAGAAGGATTTTTTTCTAAAGCAGGGGTATCTTTAAACAGACCTATGACAAATGTGGATTTGAACAGATACGCCAAGAAACTTGGGATTACCAATTTCAGAGGTACATTTACTAAAGACTTGCTTTCGCAACGACGTTGGGCAAACGGAAGGTGGGGAATAGTTAATTTGCAAGACTCAAGCGAAGAAGAAGGTACACATTGGGTTGCGTATTACAGTAAAGGCCCTTCTTGTTCATATTTCTTTGATTTGTTCGGTTTGAGTGCACCTTTAGAAGTCCAGAGATATCTCGGCAAACCTATAACGAATAACGTGAGAGTTCAAGAAGCACACGAGGTGCTGTACGGTCACTATTAATTATTCATTTTACGAAGATTGTTGAAAGGAGAGAATTTTTTTCAAGTTATTCACACGCTGAAAAAGAAGTCCTTAAAGTCGATAAATTTGGAAATGTCAAGCGTCCCAAGTTTCCCTCTCCTCTTCCATCACCCTCCATCGTTGTGGTGGATAATTTCTTGAGTCGAGCGGGACCCAATCTGCCATTTGATGCAAAAAATAAAAAAAAATGAAAATGTATGACCTCCGGCAAACGACACTGACTCTTGGATACCAGAAAACGGACCTAGGACTGAGTTTAGATTGGGACGGGAAACTGAGCATTAATGGAAAAAAAACTTACGAATTTAAATAAACCCACAAACGACAGCGATGCCTCAACAAAAAGATACGTGGATCGTCGAGTTGATAAGAAGCTCAGAAATCTACCCTACAGATGCATCTAATCGTTTCAAAGTAATCTAGAAATAGGGATAACGTGAAATGGCTGGCCAACAACGGTTTGCAATACTACATAGTAAGTCAACCAGTTCGAATAGTCAAAACCATTCTCGTTGCGGCAAGGATAAATAACGCATTTTAAGTATCTTTATCTAGAACTGGGAAAGCACCTGTTTCCATACTGAAACAGGCGGGGGAAACAGCCAGCATAGCAAGCTATGAGGCAATGCCTTTAGAAATTCAAATGGGGAAGATATTGACCGCAGCAATCGAAAATGTGGCACCGGCAGGGCATCACCTGCTAGAAATTCATTACGAAGTGGACGACTGAAAGAAAAGAAAATGCACCCAACATTTCTTTTATTTTATTTTATTTATAAAGACACAATGGCCAAACCCGCAGTTTATGCTTTGAGCCGCAGGGCAAATTTGATCGTTAATTCTGACTCTGATGAAGAAATTATAACTTTGAAACGTGGTTCTGCTCAAACCACTCTGAACTCGAAAGAATTCGCCAATATCTACAACCAGAGTGAACAGATAAATGCATCGATTCACCGCCAGTGGACGTCAAGCATGTCAGATGACAACAACGAAGATGCTCCCTTGCCACCGTGCATCACTTCCAAACTCTAACGGAGCTGTTTATAAGTGATGCCTCTAAAGCTGTTCTGATGCAGCAATTTAACGCTCTTTTAGTACCGCTCTGGATTCGAAATTAAATGCATTCCAAGTCGGAGGTGCCAAAAGAATACATATCAAATACAATGGGCATAAGACTGTTAATATTGTACTTTTATAACGAAAGGAAAGTCTCCCAGACCTTAGTTCAACTAGACTATATTGAATGGACGGAATTGTTGAAAAGTCTGACTGAGATTCGTGAAAACATCCACCAAAAACAAGACGACAAAAGTGACGTAGAAAACTGAACCAGAATGGACACTACACTGTCTGTGTGTAGGCGGCTTATTTACTTTTGATTCAGCACTTGGTAAAAAGTGTCATTATGAATACCTGAGTTGGATGCATATTCAGCCTTTCGTTTTATTAATTTTTGTTTGATTTGATTCCAATAGATAGCACTCTATGTTCAGTGATAGAAATTGTTGCCCACAGCATTCAGTTCGTTTTGTATGTTTCGATTCGAAGTCAATAGATGGAACCAGTGGTATTTTCAGTGATATATGCACATTCAGCCTTTCGTTTTATTAATTTTTTGTTTGATTGATTTGTGCCATAGATGGCACTCTATGTTCAGTGATAGAAATTGTTGCTCACAGCATTCAGTTTGTTTCTGTATGTTATCGAAGTCAATAGATGGAGCCAGTGGTATTTTCAGTGATATAAACCAGAAACTTCTCGCTTGCTTGTTAGAATGTATTATTCTTTTTTGTCTCCTTTGTAGTTTCGTATTTTCTTGAGATATGTCAAATAAAAAAACCTTGTTTTGCAGGAGAGTCCGCATCTCCAAAAATCGTGCGCGTTAATTTTTTTTATGTCCTTTCAAAACAAACAGGGTGCACGAGATCTACGAACAACAAACGGAAAGATCTATCCATTGTGTAAAGGTTCAAGTTTCTTACAAGAGCCATTCAGAAAAAAGAAAAGTAGGCCTAGATAAAATTTAATGTCAATCTAGCACAAAAATTGTTTTTCTCACCTGTGCAAGCTAGATTTTGGTTTAAAAAATAAAAATAAAAGCCCGCATGTTGTTTTTGGGTGTAAAACAAGCTACTTTTTTTTGCCCTATAGCTACATTCGTTTCATGAGGCCTCAAGGAGAGCTGAAGATTTTTGGCTTCTGGTGCAATTTTCGGTCTAAACTATCAGCGAGCTCGTAACAGCTTTACATTACTTATTTTCCCTAGACAGTGAAACAATTTGATTTTACTGGTTAAATTAGTAGATTTCTGGCTACTTTTGGTGCCACCGCCAAAAGTTGTGTTGCGGGGGGGGGGGGGGCATTGAGGTTTAATGGCGAGTCGACAACTTGGTCTGTTGCTTGGCTAGAGGTTTTTGAACTAAGGAGGAACCGCACCAGATAAAGATGTCCTGTTTGTTGCGTTTTAAATGGCTTTGCAAAGGCACTTTTCGTTCAACAGGAAATTTAGGTTTGGAGTTCTGTTGAACGAAAAGTGCCTTTGCAAAGCCATTTACAACGCCACAAACAGCACATCTGTATCTGGTGTGATTCAGAAGTTATTGACCGCTCCCCCCCCCCCCCATGTCTGGTTTCACTAAAATATATCGCTTTGGCGGAGCTAAAATGTGGTGTGTTGTTTTTGGCATGGTGGGTTCGAAGCATATGAGAAATTAATCTTCGTGGATTAATTTTTACCCAAACTGCTTCCAAAAAAAATCTTTATTACTGGGGGAAAAGAAATAGGTATTTTTGTGTTTGCATAAAAGCTATTTCGTATTTATTAACTTATAGATAAGCTATTGCATATTTCATACTGACTTTTACAAGTGCCCATTGATGGTGCGTCCATATTTTCAAGGTCATTTCGACAAAAACCACTTCACGTCAACCAGAGACA
>JAHWFP010057260.1:10222-24390 GCA_023313725.1 Lithobius niger
AAACCACTTCACGTCAACCAGAGACAATCGGAATTTTTTTGGGGGGGGAAAAACTGTCTTTCTGTCTCTGGTCGGGTATCGTTGGAAAGTGGAATCCACAAACGCCAATTCTCAAACCGAAGACTAAATTTGAGAATAGATTGAATTGCGTGGTTTTTTTTAAGTTTTATACACAAAACCGAAACAATTCTGTGCTGTATGGGTACTAGGAAATTAGCTCACCGGGCCCTAGCAATAATTAGCATCAACGCCGAAGTGCTAAATCCTTTCCTTGCCACAGAAACAGAACGATAGACAAAACACACATGAAACAAATACCATGTAAGCATCCGTGTATTTCGTTATAACAAAACAGTCTACCCACTAATTTCATTATAAGTAGATACACGAATGGCCAAGGAGGGATTATGACTAACAGTGCATTCAGAGAAGGCAATAAGAGCGATAATTGTCTAGGCTAGTAGGAAACATTTCTCTTATTGCGTTTCGTTCTGCAAAATTAGTCAGTGGTAATGGGAGAGGGACAAAAAGAAAGCTGTTGAAGTAACTGGTAAGCTGTCGTAGTAACCAGGGAGTAAACTGACTCGAGAAGTATGAATGCGATTTGCTCGTCAATTCTAAATTCCGGCCGACAGGTCATCACGAAGCAAGCAGAATAGCAAGTGCAATGAACCAATAATCGCAGATAAATGAATAATCGTAGAAAAATCAATAATCGCAGATAAATGGATAATCGTAGAAAAATCAATAATCGCAGATAAATGAATAATCGTATAAAAATCAATAATCGCAGATAAATGGATAATCGCAGATAAATCAATAATCGCAGACGAATAAATATTCGCAGAAAAATCAATAATCGCAGACGAATAAATAATTGCAGATAAATCAATAATCGCAGACGAATAAATAATCGCAGACAAACTTGGTAATGGTGTACATTTTACTATATATATCGGCGGCGATTTTGTATAACGTGGTCTAGTCGAGTCAATGACAACGAGCAGCATTAAATGGTTTGTGAGCTCTCGATAATGTTAATCGCATTATAGCTCAAGAGTATTTACTCACCAGTACTTACCGATTACAGATACAGCCTGAAAATGGTTCAATGTACTACAAGCTTGATATCGATAGCGGGAAAACGAACATCCTTTCACGTCAATGCAACATTGCAGGCACACCATCTTGCAGGAAACACGACAATGCTATGAAAAACGCAACTTGGCCTGTTAGCAATTTATTCCACGCTTCATTTAACTTTTGCACCATAAATTCTTTTTCTCATTGTGTCGCATGCAATAACGGCATTGATGTCATGCTCCAATTGACGCGAGCCTGAAATTTAATTGAACAGTTTGTCGTTATTTCATTTACTAGCAGGATATTCGTATAAAGAGCATCCTTCAGTAGTTTATGTATCGTTTCATGATCTGAGCGTTCGCAGTTGCTTTCGTTTTTTTTTTAATTTTCAAAATTTTATTTTTATAGCCGACGAAATGTATATTACCTGTTTTATAGCAGTTTCTCTCCTTTTTGAGCATTATTGAAAATTTTTTTTAAGAAAAAATAGATCTAGTAAAGGGAGAATCAAAGCAGAATAGCTAGAGAGAGAGAGGCAGCACAACCGACCAGTAAAAAAAATAAAATTTTTCATTCACGAGCACAGCTCCTAGGTAGGTATCGTCTATTATTTAAGTTTTTGAAAAGGTTTTCGTAGGTTTCGTTGAAGGCAGACCCGATATTGTAGTAGGTCTGTCTGGGGGGCGGGGCTTCGATAACAATGGAATTAACACTGGCGATAGCCAGTGTTAGTAAGGGTCGACCTAGGACCTCTGTGTTAAACTCTCAACTTTGAGAGCGTATAACTCCGTCAAAAGTAAACATATTTAAACCAAATTTGGAGTCTAGCCTTGACTAGTAAAGGCCTGCCTGCAGTCCAAAAATTGTGAAATTCGGTCCAGCCAAACCCGAGATGCAGATAGGGGCCAAATAGACAACTTCTTGTTCAACTTCTTCTTGTTGTTGTTGTTCTGGGGATACTTTCGTCTGTCCTCTCTACAGGTCAAACCATTTGTCCAATAAAGCTGGTTCTTAGCTCATTTTACAGGTATTGCTCTGTAGATGTGCCCTTTTCATAAGGCCTTTTCTAATTGGTCAAGTGGTTCAGGGGTTACGGAGCTCTAAACCACCAGATTGATTGTTTTACGTTGTTTTAAACATTGTTATTATGCAACAATACCAATTAGCAAACGCCAGCTGCGAGACATAGACTGAAGATTAAAGGATTTGTTTCTATTGTTACCATTGGCGATAGCCAGATTAGTAAGGGTCAGCCTATGGTCTCTTGTGTTAAACTATCAGCTTTGACCGTCAACTGCACTGTTTTACAGTTTAGCTGCAATTCTAAAAGTAACACGAATTAATAAACAAAAACGGAACGTTAAATGTTTAGATTAAGGATCTAAAAGTCAAAACCTAGAAGAAAAAGGAAAAACCTTTGACAGTCAGGGCCAACCACAAAAATTTTGTCAGTAAGAGGCTGGAAAGCATTAGACCCTTACTACCCGGTGGTTAGATTAGTTCTAGTCTCTTCGGACTGAACGTGTGTATGAACGGTTGTAGTAGGTTTTCTTTGTTCTTACAATATTGTTTTGGAACTTTAATAACACAATTTTCTTGTGAAGTTTGGCATTTTGTCTTTTGATGCTTTAGAATTTTTATTATATTTCGTAGATTTATTGTAGAGGATTACCATAATGCTGTCTGCTACGAATATGCTGGCATGTTACTAAATTGAAAAATAATTTTCAACGTAAAGCAAAGCAGGAAACGTATAACCATACTACCACTTGATCATCACATGGGTCATTGTAGGATGATTTCCAATTTTTCGTGAAAATGTATTTATTGTTGACCACCGGGTAGTAAGGGTCTAATTCTTTCCAGCCTCTTAGTGACAAAATTTTACAGCTAGACCCTGACTGTCAAAGCTTGTCCATGTTCCTTCTAGGTTTTGACTTTTAGATCCTTACTCTAAACATTTAACGTTCCGTTTTTGTTTATTAATACAATGGTTTTTGAGCACAGTCCATCGTAGTAGTGAAATGCATCTACTCTGGGAGCCTTGGGGGGATTTCTTGGGAGATCCATAGCTAGTTTGATTTGGTCTCATAGAATGACTTGTGTACCAAATTTAATTCTTGAGCACCACCTGCAAAAAATTGTTGGTCAGGCCTCAGGTAGGAGGCACAGGGGAGGGGTGGGGGGTGGGGGGGCATTAGATGGCCTTGGAGAGAATCTCGAGGGCATTCCATATCTAGTTCGATTTGTATTGTGAATGACTTATGTACTAAATTTCATGTTTTTAGCCCGATCTGCAATAATTTGTTGGTCAAGCCTCAGAGAAGAGGAAGAGAGGGGAGCTGAGCAGCGAAGCCTTGTGGATATTATTTCATGGGGGTTCCATCGGTGGTTTGATGTGTTCTGGTAAGAATGACTTGCGTGCTACAATTCAACCTTTAGCTCGATCTGCATTAATTCTTTAGTCAAGCCTCATGGAGGGGACCAGGTTGCACTGGGGGAAGAGCCTGGGGGATATTTCACAGGGGTTTCATGGCTGGTTCAATGTGGTTGCTAAGAATGACTTGTTGCAACAATTTAAGAGTTTAGCTCGATAAGCATGAATTTGTTGGTCATCAGGCTCACGGAGGCCAAGTGTGTGGGAGGGGAAGGACTTCAAGATGTTTCCATAACTAGTTCGATTTCTACTGCTAAGAATGACTTGTGTACCAAATTTCATTCTTTTGGCACTCCAATATGTTGGTCAGGCCTCAGGCGTGAGGTCATAGACGCAAAGAGTGGGGGAGGGATATGGGTGGCCTGGAAGAGTACTTCGTCAGGTGTCCCTCGCTAGTTCGAATTGTACTGCTATAAATGACTTGAGTGCCAAATGTCATGCTTAGTACAGCTTGCAGGGATAGAAGGAATGCATGTACAATTACCGGTGCAATGACTACTAGTAGCTGAAACCATTCACAATGGTTTCATTCACCAAATCTACTTCGGTGTTCCAACTGTCCATTGCTTTCTCAGGATTTACTGTTCGCTTCCATATGGTTCAAAGGTAGTCAGTAATCTGTCTACCACTTCTTCTTCTTCTTCTTTAAAAAAAGAAACACGATAGCGTATCATCGAAATCCATACATTAAAAATAGTTAAGATTCGTTGGAAGGTCACTTGCATTGAGTTGACATGATCGTGATTCAAACCAGCGAACTCTGTAAGCAAACCAGACGCTCCTTCTATCTGAACCATATTTTTAAAGCCTTTTGTGCTAATGTGTTTCCTTTACTCCTGTATAATTTGCAGTGATTTTTCTATATTTTGATTTAATGGTTTTAATCCGGTTGCTGTTGGCAGCACCAGCTCAACTCATTATGCAATATTTGATGTTTGAACTTTCCTGAATACCCCATTGCCTGAAGTACACTGCTGCCTAGTATTTTGAGACATACTCTGCATACATAATATAAAAGGGTTTCGATTGTGCAAAAGTATGTTGGCTTTAAAATCTACATAGTGTATGCGTCGGTACATGTGTACGTATATTTGTAGTTTGTAGTTTGAAGTTCTAAATAGTTGACACAATTTTAAAACAAAACTGTTACAACTTCTGCTACATTTATTGAGGGATTTTTAAAGGACAAAGAGGCAAGAGAGGTCTGCTTTTCAGAGAATTATTAGGAAATAGTTCTTTTCATGGTCTCCGTTTGATTAGCCAACTTGAAGCACCCCTCAGACAGTTTTAGAGAATTTATTTATCAGGAATAATGCAATTTTGCTTATTAGCTATACAGTAATTTCGTTATCAAAAAAGTAACTTTCAACTATCCATCTGTACTAATAAAATCTTCCAGCAGCTGAAGAAGTGAGGCCAACATTGACAAACAACAACAGCAAACCACTTTATTAAACAGCACGTTGTAGCGATGTTGAGGCTGGTTCTTCAAGTTAACAGTAAAACATTTGCATACTTCAAGGCTTTTCTTCCATTAACAGACTCTCAGGTTAACTTGATGTCTTCAAACAAAATTCTTAAAGAAAAAAAAACACACGTATAATGCCAACTACAATATTGATAATACACATGGCAATGAAATAAGAACTAAACTTTTAACTTATATAAAATTCTATTCTAGCTGAGACTTTAACCCAGGTTTCTAGCTTTTATTACCTTGGCGCTATATCTAGGACGCATAGCAAACCTTCCCTGTGTCACCCTTCTTCCAACTTTCAGGGCACCACTCCATCCCAGCTTTCATTTTCGTACAGTAAAATGCTTCGATTTGCTCACTCAACTCATTACGAAAACAAAAGTAAAAGAAAAGGAAAGCCCACTGATTGCCCTTAAAAATGTACCAAAATAATAGAATTACGCAGCTGCTGAAGTATTTTCAAGGGCTCTGATTAAACTGTTTCCATATTTGGGAAGCCTTCAAGTCTAAATGCGATAACATCCACACGAATTGCCATGCGATTTAGCGTAGTTTCCTCCCCAAAATTGCAACGTCAATTTCCTGTACGATTCTGGGTTGATTGGTCAGCATTGCCAAGTCCTTTACGAACTAATCCTAAAATCCACCAAACTGTATTTTTAAAACTACAGAAGTTTGTATACCGATTCATTTTACCGGCTCAATTTTATTAACTACATTTTTTAAATGGTTTTAATTCGTTAAGTTCAGTGTGGTTAGAAGAAAGAGCGCGCTAAAACAACTGGGATTATGAAAGAAGGGTATGCAATGAAGGTGACGCCACTAATATGCATAGCAGTGTTCGCTGAAAGTTATTGCATTATTAAAAAAGTCTTGCTTTTATGTTCGACGCACATATCAAACTCTAAAATGAAAAGTTATTATAAACTTGTTCATAATTTTGACTGAATGCGTAAATATCATCAAACCGTTTTATTGATTAATTGAAACCTTGCTTATTGTTTGTGAGACTTCACCTTATACATATGCGTAAACGAGAATGATTTCAGACCAGCGTACGAGTCTACAAAATACTAGAGGATGTGACGGATGCAAGGACAACCTCCAACATTCACACAGTTTTTTGTACAGTAAAAAAGTGGCAAGTTAAACAATATTGTACAGACAGTAATTTATATTAGGCTGCAATCATTACATGTTGACATACAAGAGCAAAGCCTGAGATTATATCTATGGAGGGGACCGGCAGTTTCCCCAAGATGGGGCACGACAGTTGTAACTACAATGTTGGTCTTCATTCTTCTCCCTCCCACCCCATCTCTCCTTCCCTCTACCTCCCTTACTTTTTCCATTCCCTCCCTTCGTTCTGTCCTACTACCTGCCGCCCTCCCATCCTCCTTCCTTTAAGAGGGAAAACGACCTCTATTATTATTATTTTCTAAACGGCCATTTTTTGTTTAGTTAATTTTATTTTATTTTGAATTCCTCCGAAATTCATTTTCTACGTCATTATACCTGAGCAGTGACAGAGCTCAGCATAATGGGTTTTAGGTTGGTACACGTAGGTTGTAAAGTCCTTCAATTCCTTACGTCGACGTAACAAGGTGGTTTGAGTTAAAGCGACTTGAAAGTGATTTTAGGTGGTTACACAGACGTTCTTAAAATGCTCTAAGCACTACGCCGACGTAAGCTACATCGACGTAAGATAAAGCTACTTAAAGGCCGGTTGCCACCAAATTAGAATTGCAGCATCTAGGCCTATCGAGTTCTCTCTCGCGGGGCACAAAGGAATAACCAAAGCAAAACTTTTAAACGCAATAAACAAGCCACGTGACTCGTCAATTATTGAGTAAAAATTTGGTACGCCCTCGTACATCTAGAAACAAGCTGTAAGGCTTGACGATATTAGTGTCACTAGATGGCGCCACGGAAAAATATATAGATATATTCCTGGCGCCATCTAGTGACACTAATATTGTTAATAGCTTATTTCCAGGTGTACGAGGGCGTACCACATTTTTACTGAATAATTAAGGAGTCACGTGCACGTCCTACGAGAGAGAACTCGATAGGCATAGATGCTGCATGACTAATTTGGTGGTAACCGGCCTTTAAGAAACCTCTGTGTACCCTCGGACAATTCCTGAAGGCCTCCACCAAACATCCCACGAAACAAAATAAAAACATTAAAATGCTAGAGATACCTGGTTGATTTTTGTTTATATTGCCTACTCGAAAATGTACATTATCTGAAATTTTAGCATTCTCCTTCTCCAATGCTGTTACTATAGAGATTAAAGTTATAGAGCCACCAGCCATGCAGCCCAGTGCGCATCCCAGTGTGCATGCACACTGCTCCTCTATAAAAGCGTTGAGAGCGGCTGTATGCCATCTTTTGTTAACCTATGTGCCCTGTATGCCATCTTTTATTAACCTATGTGCCCTGTATGCCATCTTTTATTTCCCTATATGCCAAGGTGGTGACGCAGCGGGGAGATAGCCCAGTAAAGGTAATGTATACTTTCGAGCAGGCAATAGCGACAAAAATCAGCCAGGTTCCCCTGTCATTTAAAATGGCATTTTAATGTTTCTGTATGCCGTAGAAGACATACATAACCTGGAAATTTAGCATTCCAGTAGACCTCGTCAAGTATAGGCAGGGAGCACCACCTAATGGGCAACCTAGGGTTGCGGGCTGGCTTCCCCGAGGAGTTGCAAATAGTCAGAAGGAAACGTCAATGAGGACGTCACGATGACGTTAGTTCGGTGCTTAAGGAATTTGAAAACATAAAAGTGTTAAAAAGCCAGCAAGTGCACATATATATACAATAAAATGCGACGTTTTGGGACATTCAAGTGTATATTCTGTTGACTTTTAGCTTATGCTATATTTTTTTTTGCTTGACAACGTGATGAGAAATTCCGAAATGTTGCATTTTCTTGTAATATATATGCAGTGCACTTGCTGGATTTTTAACAAATTCACTACTTTTAGTGTTGTTACTTTCTCATTAAGGCGTTTGAAGACGTCTAGTTGTAACTTACGGTCTTAGACAACAGAGTTCACCGGCCTTCATTAACATTCCCGAAAGAAGCGGAATGCTATGATTCAAGCACATCTTTAAAATGTGGTGTCAACAAAATCCAAGTCTAAACAATATTAAAACAAAAAAGTCAAGTGTGCCGTAAAAAAGGTGGTTATATGATTTCAAGTTTCATTTCACTTGTTAAAATGTACACGAATAAAAATTGATGATTTTTAATTAAAATAATCAAATGTGCAATTTGGAAAATTGCATCTGTTTAAGTTCTGTTGTGCTTTACGTAAAATATATGATTGGTAAAGCACAACAACACTTAAACAGATGCAATTTTCTCAATTGTACATTTGATTATATCAATTAAAAATGATCAATTTTTTCGGTTTACATTTTAACAAGTGAAGCGAAACTTCAATCATATAACCACCTTTTTTACGGCACACTTGACGTTTTTGTTTGTAATCCGTGTACCTTTTTGGAGCTTGATTTACCTAATCAAGCTCCTATGCGCTAGCAAGCGAAGTCCGCTTGGTATGACTCCGCATCACCCAAGACACAGCCACCTACAGTAAAGGCCGTATCATCTTTGCCTTCCACAATGCAAACCGCTAGAAGGCGAAACAAATACCTACGTGCCAAGTTTGCCAAGTGGCGTCATCGGTTGGCAGAATTTGGCACCCTTGTCGGTTAATTTGAAATTTCGCTGCTTGGTGTAGAGATGGCAGCACCTGCGCTTATATCAATTGTTGATTTTAGTTGCGTTTTTTGGTCTCATACGATACGGCCTGTAACGTAGGTGGCTTTTCCTAAATAAATTGGACTGCGCATGCGCCGACTCTGACGTCAGTTGTGTTCTTTGTTGCGTCGTGTATTTGTTATCTCTAATATCAACATGGCTGTTGTTGTCGATCCGACATAATTCTTGACCACGAATGGACGCAACTCTGGACCACCTGGACAACAAACTAGTGAAACGTAAGTAAGTGGGACTACTCCGAACGTAAAAATTGTATTCGAGTGTACTAAGCTACCATTGGCAATGTGGAATTTACGTTAGGATCAACATTTATCCCCGCCGATGATTTTCCCAATATTTCGCACGCTGTTGCTCATGAAAAATAATTTCGGCACGCTGCCGCTAGCCGCCGCCGTTAATTTTTCGGCGCGCCACGCCACTAGGTAGTTTTGCATTTTAATTCAAAATTTCAGTTTTAATATTTTAACGAGTATTTCACGATCTGAGGAATCTTAAAAAAGAAAGAAAGAAATAAAGTCAGAAAGGTTAAAATCCTTGCCGGGACGGAAGGGGACCTTATATTTTTTTTCGTAAACCCTTCCGATAGGCGGGTTGTTATTGTCAGTTTCGTGCAAGAATTTCATAAAGACATACATAAACTTTTTGAAAAAAATTGCAACATTATTATTTTCATAGACGAAAGACAAAGCTCTCTATTGGGTGGTTCCGATAGGCGGGTTGTTATTGTCAGTTTCGTGTGGTTTTGTGTGGTTTTGTTGTTATTGTCAGTTAGTTTAGGTTAGGTAAGTTTGGTGTTTTTCATTTCATACTATGGTAGTTAACTGGTTGGGGTTTGGGGGTTGGGGTTTGGCCGGGGCAGTTAATTGGTTAGGTTATGTTAATGATGATTTAACGAGTTTCCACAATTTGGGACAAATTTGTAGTGCCTTCCGTGAAAATTAAAGGTAGGTTTTTTTCTCTCTTTTCGAATTTCGGGCCATGTGCGTAAAGGGAACATGGGAAGAAAACGGGCTCTCGTCCGATTTTTTTTAATGGACTAAGAATTACCTGCCAGGTAATGTTTTTCTCTTCCAATTTTTTGGGGAAAACGCACCGTTTGGCCGTGGTGAAGGTCCAAAGTTAGCACCGCTCCGCTCCAGAAAGCATGAAACTGGGCGGAAGTCCGGCAAGTGAAACGCCAAACCTCAACCAGTTCATTACCTCAAGTGAAATGCCGAAGCCGGTTCCTAACCTAACAATACAAATTCCTAAATTCCTGATCATTCTGACTACCAAAGAGCCCCGTCACAAAATATGTGTAGAACAGCGTTTTTTGTGGCTGTTGTAGTTGTGTTTTTTTTTTCGTCCTGCCAAGTAAAACTAGGGTGCCGGTAACAGAAACTGCATACTGTTATTTAAACCCAAAAAATTTGTCATTAATAAGTCTAAACTAATTACTCTTCTTACTGCCATACAGAAAAATCTTACATTTTTTTTCCTTTTTGGGGGCGGAGGGGGAGGCTGGTCACTCCCCCCCCCCACCACCACTGCCGTAAATTGAATATTCGAGCCTTAGCTTGCAAATTTTCAACAACAATATGTGCTTTCACATATGCCGTATAAAATCAAGCTCCATAGATCACAGTTGTGTTCTTGTTTACAGCCATGGCATCGCGCTACAAAGGTTTATGCATGCAGTTCACTTTGAAACAATTCAACTCAGCTTAGAAAGCCTGCATCTGCTAAATAAATACGCCATTCTATCGTTTCTAGACATGCGTTTAGCTGAGACATGGATTCTTTCACGAATATTTATTTGGAGCCATGGCCCGCAGCCGCACACCCCATGTGACATTTCAGTTAGTTAGTTAGTTTATTTCTGAGGGCCTTGGCCTTGCGCCACGCACCCAAATACAGAAATTTTAAGCACAACAAAATAACAAGTCAAACTGAGTTACTCAAAGACACACAAAACACTGTCAAGCAGAGTGGAAGATTGGGAAGGTAACCGAGTTAGTTGCCGAGACAAAGCTACACTAGAACACCCATACGCCCTACGAAGGCAGCTACTGCCCTCAACTCGGGCAGCAACCCGGTGGATGCCCGGAAAGAGAGAAGGTCTTCCAAAGCACGTGCTGAACGGATGTGCCCAGCAGAACCAAGACAGTGATGGAGCAGTGCTGGACACGTGGAGGAGAAGGTGCTCTGGGATCTGGTCCGACAGACCACAACAAGGGCACGCAGCAGATGCGGCCCAGCCCATCCTACAACCATGGGCCGCAAGAAGGCAATACCCAGCACGAAGCCGCAAAACATTTCATTCATTCATTCATTTATTTCCCAGGAGCCCTGGTCCGAAACCGCACGCTCCTAAGTACAAATGCTAGAACTCAAATCAAAAAGATAACATTTCGAACATATTATTCAGGAGCTGTGGCCCGCAGCAGTACGCCCCTTCACCCTAAAGCATACAACCATAACACCACATGTGAAAACGTATTACTCTAACACCAAGGTTTCATCAATATTCAAAGTTGCTACCAAGACACAGCGAACCACTAAACTCGACGAGGACGGGGCTCCAGGGCGACCCACCTTCTCTCACCCATTTAGGGAAAGTTTCGGTGGGCCTCTTGGAAGCACGAAGCACAACTAGATGTACTGCCACTACGACACACAGCAAACCACCAAACACACTCGCACAAGATGACAGGGGTAACCCACCTTCTCTCCCCATTTAGGGAAAGTTCCGGTGGGCCTCTTGTAAGGACGAATCACGACCAGATGCACTGACACACCGACGCACAGCAAACCACCAAACACACTCGCATAAGATGACAGGGGCGACCCACCTTCTCTCCCCCATTTAGGGAAAGTTCCGGCGGGGTCATCCATGCCCAGAAACACACCGCACGAAGCACACATTTTCACATAGCGATGATGGATGGGGGAAGGGAGACAATGGTCACAAAATGCTCCAAAATCACAGGAAACCCCAAGCAACGCTGAACAACGCCAGGACATCAACCTAGCATGGCGGACGGTGTGCTTCCTGCAACGCAGAAGCACATGCTCCGGCGTCTCATCAACCAGACACACAGTGTACAGTGGCGACACAACCCACCCGAATCGATGCTGGTGGGCCCGCAACCGTGAGTGGCCGATGCGCAACCTGGAAACTATTTTTGCATCCTGATAGCTTAACTGATCTATACTGGAGCTCGTAGCACACTACGGATGCAAAGCATAATAAAACTTTGCAGCCTGCGACGCATCTCATTTAGCTTGCCACTGCCCCAGCAACCACAGTTTGACTGCTGCTCGACGCATCCTTGAGAAAAGGACAGGGAACACCTCAGCACAGTTCCCTTGTGCTGCCTCCTGAGATAGCCTATCCGCCTGAACATTTCCCTCGATCCCACAGTGACTGCTCACCCACCGCTACCCCACCTGACTATTGCAGGACGCAACCCAAAACTTCCAAAGAATAGTGCAAACCATTGTGTCACTCACATCCAGTCGTCCACAGGTTCCTTGAAGAAGCCGTAGGCTCGAGAGTGAATCCGTAATCAGAGTAAATAACAGCAACTATAAGTCCAGAGCCATATCCAAAGCCACAGAGATCGCAAGGAGCTCACACTGCATGCTTGAGGTTACCACAGTGACCCTTCACCAACAACTTCAGTGCCGGGACCACAACTCCAATCCCACCCACACGCTCAGCAGAGCTGAAAGATGCATCACAATAAATATTACAATCACTACTACCTTGGCCGAAGATGCTGACAAGCCCCGGGCACCACACCCACGGACTGAGCAGCCGTGCACAGGCAACCGGCACTGGATGATCCATACCTTCTGCAGCAACGTAACCCTTGCCCCAGTCTCGACCAACAAACTTCTCGCTCTGTCATTCAGCCGTCCATACTCTGCCAGAATCTTCCCCACTGGATCCAGCGGCCCACGACTCAGATTGCGCACACAGAGTGCCACAAGCAACTCCTTGGCCCTACACTCCACAGGTGGCTCATTACACTCCACCCACAATGCTTGAACTGGAGTGGAGGTAATGCGACTGGAATCAGACACAAACACACATTCACGGTGACTTGAAGCGTGTTAAGATGCTTCTTGGCCCCAACCAAGAAAGGTAGGTGAAAGTCCATAACTGACCGAATAAACATCCTGTAGGCCGCTAGCAATGCTCCTCTTGAGATATGGTTTCCAACACACAGCGCCTTCAGAATCCCTGTACGTGCATGGAACTTCGCATTCAAGCACACCTCATGCTGTGACCAGTCCAAAGCTGAGTACAGGACCATACCCAAATATTTCACACTCGTCTTCGAATGCACAATCTATTCGCCCACACGCAACTGCACCCACGAAGGCTGAGCCCTCCGAAGTCGGGAGAAGACAACCACCTCCGTTTTTGCAGGAGCCAGAAGCAGACCTCTGTCCCCCAGCACGTGCCCGATGGAGTCCAGAGCAGCTTGAGCCTGCCCCGCCATCAGATCAAACCGAGCGCCGACAAGCCACACCGCCACGTCATCGCCGTAGCAAACTGTTTGCCTGCGCACTAATTTCCTGAAGCACATCATTTATGGCTATGGCAAAAAGAGTCGGGCTCAAGCAACTCCCCTGGGGGAGCCCTCTGCTGGTAGATGCAATCTCGGACCAGTGACCATTAACACGTGATGCAAAGGACCGCTCACCGAGCAGCGCCACAATGGTGTCAATTAGCCGACTGCTGACACCCATTTTGACCAAGGACGCCCTGACCCACGCTATGGACACAGTGTCATAGGCTGCCATGATGTCCAAAAAGACAGTTAAGACAACCTTGCCTTATGCCTACGCTTCACGAATGCTAGAGAGAAGAAACATGACAGCATCCCGAGCACTGCGATGAGGCCTATACCCAAACTCGCGATATTCAATGTGCCAGCTCAGTCTCCTAATCACCATACGTTCCTACACCTTTCTGGCAAATGGCAGCAAGGTGATCGGCCTGTAGTTTACCAACTCAGACCGATTGCTCCCTGTCTTGTGGACAGGAACAAGGATGGTAAACATCCATGCTGGATGAATAGAAGCCCCTTCCAACAGCTGCTGATACAGGGCAACGGGGGCCTGTTGCTCCTCTCCCGTTTGCTGCCGAAGGGTCTCGTACCCTATCCTATCTATTCCCGACACACTTGAGCTCTTGCCTTAAATTCTGATAACTCCCACGGCACATCACCAGCGAGAGTTTCCATAACAGGAGACACTGCCGGAGGAGCTACTCCTTCTGCTAGACTGTACATGCTAGCGAATCTAACATTGAAGGCATTGGCCATTTCGGGTCCGCGCAAGACCTCCCGATTGCCAATGGTGGCACCCATACTATACACC
>JAHWFP010057261.1:0-11903 GCA_023313725.1 Lithobius niger
AGTCACGTCACACAAAAAAAGGCTGACCAGACTGCAGGAAAAGGTCATTTTTGGACCTCAAAAGTGACGTTTCATCAGTAAAAATTATTTCTAAAAACGTAACTTCTAAGGGTAACCCCCCCCCCGCCAGACTACCCAATCATTTAAGTGTGTATAAGATTTTGACGTTATTTCTAGTATCATCCGTTGAATAGTTCTTTACAACCACTTCCTAAAACGTTTTTGTACCGTGGGGGGTATTCTTTATGTTGCATGTGTTTATGTCATGAAGGGCACGAACATGTCACCTCGGAACTGCTTCAGTAATGCCAATAGGCAGGCCTTACGTCAAAAGTTATTCTACTGTCATGAATCATGAACCTCGGTCCAAAGGTTTTGTTAAAGAATGCTTCTGTGAAGGTTTTCAAGAACACACTTTTAAGTCATAGCTCGTTTTCTATACAGCTGGGAACCTGTAGATGCGAAATGCAAGTTTTAATTAGTCTTAGAGGAAATCATCTACACTTAACCTGAAAACGCATAAGAAAAGCTTATTTTTTGGGGTAAGGGGAGGGGGTTTGAATTTTTTGGACTGTGGGTGGGGGGGGGGGAGAGGTCGTATTTTTTGGAAGAGGGAGTCATCGAAACTTTGGAGGTCACATTTTATTCCTAGGTACCCCACATCCAGACACAAATACTCATGTCCCTTGGTTCTCAGTGCATTATAAAAGTCGAGTACACTTAAAACTTGAGTAGCACTAGGAAACAGGCTTTGGGCCTATTGTAGGCGGAGCGAACGGATCTTCGTTTCAAACTTATATTTAGTTTTTATTTTAATGACGATACCACATTTGTTAATAATTCTTAAAAATCTCGGTGCAATACTTAATGGGCTTTGTTGGGCTGTTTGTCTTTTGGTGTGACGTACTGCTGTTCATTGCCTTGCCTTTTTCTTATTTTAGCCTATAGGCCTATGTTAGGTGTCAAATTTACGTTAACAAGCTTTCGTGTGCGCCAGCATTTAGTTTTTGTTTAATTATTTGTAGCCTCCTTTTCGTAGCCAACACAGTAGACATAGGCCATCGCCGCGAGTAAAAATAAAACAGCACGTAATAAGGCGTTTAACTGCAAGCCAAACAATCATCAATACGATAGTTTTTAACAATAGTCAGAAGATTCAAAAGGTTCACAATACTGCTTTGGTATAAGATTTGACACCGCCACCAACGAAAATGTTGAGCTGGCACACCTCTATCACGCAATACAAGATAATATATTATTTCCTAACTCTATGACTGCAACAGCGATCTCTCTCTCTGTTAATCTGAAAGAAATAACCATCACAATTTAGGTTTAAAATGTGTTAGCTTTAAACCTAGTTTTAGGTTTTAGGCCTAATTTTTACCGTTTAGGCCTAATATTTATCTCCGATTTACTTTCGTTAGTAGTAGCTTACAACAGTGGTTCGAGATTAAGCCTATTCCTTTATGCGATGCAACACGGTTCTGGTTTCTAGACTTCACGTTACCGTGGCAACCAGGAATTGAGAGAGGCGGGCGTACTATTGTTTCGTGTTGCGTGCTTTCGTGTTTCGTCTGATGTCAATATCGTTTTATAATACCGCTTGGCCTTGATACGACGATTTCAGGTTTCATATTCGGGATTCCCAACGCTAGTGTAGACGCTACTTTCGTTGCCATGTTCAATTGAATAATCTCCAACGTATTCTTTTTTCATATGAAACTAACGTGTGTCGTTAATGGAATCCTTTTGTTTTTATGGTTGCGTTTGATACTGTAGTGGTTAAATGCAAGCATCAAATGTTATTATTTCGTTGAGTTACGTCGAAAAAGATTATTAGCTAGAAAGAAGCAACCAATATTTAATTTGCCGTGTTTTTTAAAGTTCACATTAGCATGGTGTATGCTTCGTCGGAATTCCTTAACTATTCACCAATCCAAATTTACAATGGTGAGTGTTAGTAATAAATTCGAAAATTTTAAACTTTCTACAGTAATAATTGTTCGATTAACGGTAAATTTTGGCTCAGCATTACTATACTATTTTAGGTTCTGGTTGGCCACTGTAAATAGCTGTATTTATGATCGTTTGCAATCGCCTGTCACGCATATGCACTAACATTGGTGGAGACTGGAACCCTGTACATGCACTGAGTTCCTGCATATGTGCTCGGCCAGCAACGATTTGTTTTAAGTTAGCATCTACGAAAATCAAGAATTGGTAGTTGGGCGAGGATATTTTTATTTTGTTTTATTTCATTTCATTTTATTTTAATTTTGTTTATTGTCCTAGAATATCTTTTCTTTATAATGCTGAAGGAAGTATACGTAGGCTACCCGATTTTCTGATTTAAGCATTTCTTGAGGGTTGCCTGCGCGGGTGGGGGGAGGGGAATAAAACCGTTCAGGCTTATTGGAGAATCCAAACTTGAAAATTGCAAATGCTTGTGCTTTCGTAACTGGGAAACCTCCGTTCATGACAGGGCCAAAAGATTGTCCAGAATAGATCAGAAGTGGGCCATATATTTATTATTTCACAACTATTAATATAAAATTTGTGTAGGGGTCTAGGGGATAGCTTGTTTTTATTATATAAATTATGTGTAATTGTTTCTGGGTCCAAAACACAGCATCGAAATGTTTGACGGCTGGTTGTGAGTTTTCGTCGTTGGCTAAGGAGATTGTTGTAGTGGTACAAAATTACATTTCTTCGTAGTCATAGTCGTCGCTGTTGGTTACTTCAATAATTAAGGGTTCGACTTGGTATTCAATCAGATGATCAGTGCCCCAATAATCGTTCTCAAGCGTTACAACGTGGTTAATGCATTTCTGCCAGTCACCACATATTGGCTACTGTAGTAGTTGTTAATGTTTTGACGTCTGCAATTTTACAATTTGTGTTGGATGCTCTTATTTCGTCTTTAACTTGGGCCCAAATTAACTCGATGAGATTCAGCTCGCAGTGGTACGGAAATTTGTTTTTCGAGCCACGAAATAATTTGCTGTTGCTTGTTGCTGCCTTGTCGAGTCGAACTGAATGACACGGAACGTTGTCCATCACGATCGCCGAGTTGGCTGGAATATTGGTTAGTAGTTTTTGACGAGTTTATAAAACACTCGCCGTTCATTTCTTCATGGTAATCCCTAGTCTTCGTTTTCTAATGAAAAGAAGTTGAGCAGTATTTACAAATCCTTTTCGTTAGATCCAGCATGCAATAATATCAAACGTTGCTCTTTTCCCGGTGGTATGAGGCGGCCACGTAACTCTTTTTTCCTTGCCGTGCCACTGCATTTGTCGGCTGTGATGTTGGTTGGCCCACATCTCGTCCAAGTAAACAAACGGTGGTTGTGGCTACGCAATTAACTTACCGAAGAACTACAGCGTAGAACAACATTTTCTGGACTTAAAATATAAGTCGGAATCATAGCTGCAAAGGGTGAGCAAGCTTGGCAATTTCTCTGCGCTTCAGCTTTCGATGTGCTTGGCCGTTGCGGCGTCGTCTGCGGCGTTAGGCCTAATCGTAGTCATCGTAGTTTTGGCTGGTTTTGGCCAGAGTTGGGTGTCGGTTTTTTCTTTTGCTCTTGAAAAGACACGCTTACCGTTCTCTGAGATTTTGCAGTGGCAAAGCTGGTCTCTTAAATTTGTTGTTTCAGCATCCGTGTTGTGTCCTGAGCCACCATGTATTTGAAAACATTGCAAACAATCTCCTTAGCCGGCGAATTCAAAGGTTTTCCACGTCGGGAAAGCGATGAAGCGAGAGATAACGGCGCCATGTTGGTTCGTCAGCTCGAAGAGAAATTTTTAACAGGCGTGATCAATCCATTATCCAAAAATCCGCGCGGAGTGGCCAACCAGAATCTAAAATAGTATAATTAGGGTATGAAACGTTGTACCAAATTTCATTCCAGTCCGATCTTTCGTTTGGGCTCCACCCAGACTAAAAATGTGCAACCAACGGACCAACATTTTGCAATTTGGTGTCCGTTGTAGGCTACGCTTCGCTCGCTCCGCCAATTATGAAAGTAGTTTATTTTTAAATGTTTCCCAGGTTTATTATACTTTTAACAGCTGGAGAAAATAGTATCTTTAGAAATAATTCTTCTTGTTGCGGATATACACAACTGCACCAATTTAAACAGAATAGGTTGATGAGAGTGCGGGTGAAACACACAAAAACAAAACCGGGCACACTTGCAGACACAGGCGTACGCAAGGGGGAGGGGAGGGGGAGCCTCAATGAGCACGAGGCCCTCCCCCTAAAGGAAAGTTTGGCGCCCCCAAAATTTGCAATCCGAAAATTCTAAAAAAAAAAATGCTGCTGAAGACGTTGAAAAGTTGCTGCATCGCCCCCTCCCTTTTCCCCAAAAAAAGGGTGCTGAAAATGTTGAAAAGGTGCTACGAGGCCCCAAAAACGATCAAAATGTGTTAATTTTCAGAGAGCTCGGGGGAGCTTATGGCGCTTCCCCCCAACTCCGTGGCTGGTTATTCAACGGTTTTTTTAGTAGCACTAGGCGCCCCTTCATGCGCTGTACTCCCCCTCCCACCCCCACACACAAAAAACTCCTGCATACGCCACTGCTTGCAGTGATGAAGGCATCGCGAAAGTGTATACGATTTATATGGTGCCGAAATATTAGTACGTTTTTTATGTACAAGTGCACGCGGCTTGTTTTTATTTACTTTAAATAGAGATGTCGTGTATATAGTTACCGAGATCATATCAAAAACCAAAACTGGTAAAATGGTTCGGCCCTTCAAAGGAGTGATATCAACACACCAAAACATTCGCCAAGTTAATCGCACCGCTTAATGGTTAGAAGGTTAAATGAAAACTAGAATATTGCTACTCCTTCGGTAGCAACGTTCAAGTTTTCATTTAACATCCAAAGTATTATTCGGTGCGATTAAGTTGGCGAATGTTTTGGTGTGTTGATATCACTCCTTTGAAGGGTCGAACCATTCGGAACTTGGCGGCCCCTTTTACCAGTTTTGGTTTTTGATATGATATCAGTCCTTTTTTAAAAATTGCGTATTAGACTCAAACGTTGTGTAATAAAGTGGCACGTCAAGAAGAAATTGGTTTTCAACACTTTGCTACTACCTTTTGCCTAGAGGCTGAACCATTCTCAACTTAGTCACCTCTTTATAGGTTTTTGGTTTGGTTTTAATTTCGTTGTAATTTGTTTTATTTCGTTAGTTTTGGTGTGTTGATATCACTCCATTGAAGGGCCGAAACACTATCAACTTGGTAGCCTCTTCATCAGTTTTTGGCTTTGTTTATTTTACTATGATTTTAGTTGGTTTATTTTTCGTGAATTGGACGTGAATACAATTTCTTTGCAACGTTGTTTAGATTTATCGTGCTACACTAGTGTGTTACGGCACGCACGTCAGTATACACGTTGTCATTGTTAGAACTTTGGCCGTCCAATGAGAAACGATGTCGACAATACTAACAATGGTTATAACAATATTTTCGCACTTACGCGCCATCCCACGCCATCCCCGTTACACCCCTAGGTTCCAAACCATAAAAGGTACGCAGTTCGGATCGTATTGCAGCCATTCGTTCAGTTTCATAGCTGGAAGCCTTCCCGTTATCTGGGTATCGATGAATAATCACCCTATGGAAATTAACATGGGGATGAGCGGACTGGAATTAGCTAGTTACACATTTACAACGTTATTGAGGGTCCGATTTTGCATTGAAAGCAGCTAAGCTGGCTTTCCTGCACGAGTTAATTTTTGTCAGGTGGGTCATTGCTCTCGATTTCAACACAATTTAAGCGTTTGTACCGCATTATTATTTTTATCCAAGTACCTGAAATGTGCTCAACTCTGATTCAGGCTATTAGACACTGACGCTATGGCGTTGCGTTACAATGGTTTACAACCTCGACAATTGAATTGCTGTGATGTTCGTTGTGATTATTGTTGCCTAACTTGGCGCGACTCACTCTTTGTTGTGATGATTGTTGCCTAACTTGGCGCGATACACTAGTGTGTGTCAAGATAGGATCATTACCATAGCAATGATACTTTGGTCATCACAATTTTGCTTTTAACTACGAGAATGGGTTGCGAGATTTTACGTGAACGCCCTTAAAAGACGCATTCAACCAACATTAATTTTTTAACTAACTATAATTGTTTAATTCATCATAAACTAGAGGGTTCCTTTCTTTTCTTTTATGGACCATTGCTTTTCAATCTGTTGACACAATGCATTTACGTGTAGTAACCATGGTAACTGACAATAGTTGCGATGTGAACTCGCACGAATTACTGACGCCTGTAACAAATCTTGATATATTAAATCCGCAATGGCTAAATCACACTTCGAATTTAAATTGACTCACCTTCTTGTAAATTGGAATTACTGGTCCTTGTAGCTTTCTTTCCTTTGGTCAGTTGTGCCCCCATTTCGTCATTCCTGCAATAACGTAAGAATGTTTCAATACTAAGTTTGCAAATAAAGAAATTGTGACGTTACATTAAATGGCCTATAATAATTTTGGAAACCAAAGTTGAACATTTGTAACAATAAGTTACAAATCTAGAACGGAGTACATTTCATCGTGAGTACAAATACAAGTTTAGTTGCTGCTTCGTTTTCTAAATAGAATTATTGTAAGATGTATAGGCTATAGATAGGAAGGTGACGGATGAAGGACAACTAGTAAGGTAACGAATTAGAAATAGCTAAATCAGCGAACGGCATGTTCCGTTACATTTTAAATTAGAACAATTTAGATTTAAAGCAACTGTTAACAAAATTCGTAGGAAAGTGTTTGAATTCACCGTAAATCCGTCATTCCTAATTAAATCCCTCAGACAAAACAATACACCAATATTTGTTTTCAGGAATGCTAAGCACAAATAGCATAGATATTATAAAATCTGGTATGTACTCTCACACTAGGTGATGTGAACTTTACCTATTTGTCAGACAAGATGTCAGCATATGTGAGAGTATACAAGGCCATGATGTTAGCGTGTGATTTTAAACATTAGTTTATAACAGGTCTAAACACGAGGGGCGTACCATGTACTCGACTATCCCGAATGGCATACCCAACTGTTCCTATTGTGTGCGCAGCGTATCTTGAGTCCTGCGGTATTTTATGAGCGGCTACGTCTTCCTGGAGGGGACGGCTTTAATCGACGGCCGCCATTGTTTTTGTAACCATCTAGGATATCAACAACGCACTCTGCTACCGAAAACATACAATCGATTATCTGTGTTCGCTCGGGGGAGAACTCAAGATAGGCCGCGGACACTTTATACTAAGATACAACTTCCTATTAGTTAATACTTATTCACATTTTGATTGACGTAATTCGAGCAGGCACAGCTTAAACAGACAAACAGAACAACAGGTAGGTCCAACCTTGGTGTCAAGGCAGTCGTGTTCATTCATCAAGGGGACATCCTTCCCCGTGCCGTTACTGAGCACGTGCACACCTGTCTTTTAACTCTTACGCAATCATTTATTTCTAGCAGATTTTTATTTCTTTAATTTTAGTATAGGCTGGATGTAAGTAGCGGCTCCTTTGGTCCATTCCAAATCTGTTGCATTAATTACAACTAATTTTATTATTATTATTATTATTATTGGCTGTTTACCAGTCAAAATTTTGAATTATGTAGCCACCGAAGAATATTTTAAGACGCGAAACTCTGGTATCCACGAAAAAATTAAATAACGTTTCTGGAATAAGGTTTATAAGTTGTGGCGTTACAATTTGCAGATAAATAAGTTTTACAAATCAGAAGAACTCTCTCAATTTTCACTAAATCATTTACTTTAATTTCCTACACGATCCTGCCGTGAATGGCCAATCTTGTAAAGCACTTCACGAATTAAACCTAATAATGGCTAAATCACATTTTTAAATCTTTTCATTTTAACTGGTTCATTTCAGAACTTTTTTTTTAATTCGTTAAATTGTGTGTGGTTACAAAAAAGTAAGCGTGCTCTAAAACGACTGGTATATTCTGAACAAAGGCAGTCTAGTCTCAAAAAAGATACTCTGCTCTCGCAGAAGGGTGTGCGTGGGAGGGGAAATCGTATTGTAAAAATGGTGGTAAGTTACCACATTAATAAATATAGGTTTCTTTTATTTTTGTTCGCTGTAAATCATCAAATCGATGCACACATCAAATTCTAAAAATGATTAGTGTTGGATGTGAAAATATTAACACAGTGCTTTAAAGTTGTATTGAAACCGTGTTTGTTGTTTGTGCGAATTCAGTCTATTCGTCTGCATAAACGAATTACGAAAAGTAGCTAGGCTCGTACATATGAAGTATACGTGCAGCGGCTGTTTGGTTAGATCACACAAAATATATTAGTTCATTATCATTTCGTAACATTTAATTTAAAAAAAAATTCAATCCACACAAATCGGAGTGAATTATGCACAAGTAAAGGAAACACTTCAGCACTATAGATGGCTCACACTTCTGAGGCAGGGGAGGGAGGCGTATATGCAGTGGTCAGAGTTCGTTGGTTCGAAACTCGATCACTCCATTTCAACGAAATACAAGTCCATACCCTAGCTATTTTAGTATGTGGACTTTCCTCTTATATTTGGGTTTTCTTCCTCTCCTCGTGAATAATTTGTAGCTATTTGTGTGTATACTCCAGTATGTTGCACCCATCCCAACAGTTTTAGTTTAATTTCAGCAATGGAAACCACGCAGTATTCAAGAGGTGGCTTTTTTTTCCTTCTGAAATAAGCGAATTGAGTTATGTAGTGAAAATAAAATGGAAGCCAATTTAATGTATTCTTACATAGATTTTAGGCTTTTCCAAGATGGTGACAATCTACCAGCACATGACGCACCGTAATTGGCTGACCACATCAATGACATTCAGTTGGCGTATCCCGCCTATCAAAAGGAGCAATATGTAAGGTTGGCGTGACCAGCACGCAGATGCGCCAACACCACCTCTTTCGGCGACTGCGGAAACAGACCGAGTGCCATGTCTGGCCAGAGCCTTTAATAGCCCACAACATATTGCATTCTTGTTTGTTCAGCAAGGCTTGCCAAGCAGCAGGCAACCTCAGACGGATTTGGAAGGGCGTCCAAGGGAACAACACTAATATCTCTTTCAAGACGACCAAAAAGGGACTCTATTATGGCCGCATCAGCGTGATATTTACATTCCCAGCCATTCCAACATGGCACGGGAATCGGAAAAAAATTAATCTTCTGCTGGCCATGTTAGTAAGAAAGCAGAGTTTGGAATTGCTGTGTCAAGGGGTTCTGCGGTTTGTAACCACGCTAAGGACTCCAGGACACTCATGGAATCGCTGAAGGTGATAACATGCAAGTCCGAAGGTTGAGGACCCATTAAACAGCTTGACCGAGTGCCAAAAGCTATGCCGAAACCACAGAATAGCCTGATGGAAGGCGATGAGAAACAGTCACGCCCTCATGTACACAAGCACGTGCCACGCCAACCAACGGTGGGGGCTGTTTGTCGATTTTTCTAAATTTCTATACATTATTCTGGCATTTGATGTTTTTATTTGATTACAAAACATTTTTAAAACTATTTGCCTGGGAGGGGACTTCCGTAAAAAAAAAACTGATGTAGACCTTCGCCATTTCACAACGCGAGCTGTATATATTTCTAGATTTTTGGATAACAGCTAATGCCGAATGCTATGGTGACCCAGCTGTTAACACACACTGTTATTTGTTAAAGGGTGTATAATATGCTCACTGTTCTGTTGAATTATTCTTACCTGAACTTCGTGTGCAGTCATAGAGAGAAAATCTTGACGGACCTAAACAAAAAAAAATTACGTAGCAGGATATTTACATCGCTAGCAAATAGTTCCATTAACTGTACATTATCAGTTATTAAGTTTGTTTTCAGGCACAATTTTGCAGGTTACCAACCAACAAAACTGATTACTTCTAACAACAATAGTACAAATAATAAGTACACTTTACATTTTTTAATCACAAAGGCTATCCCTTGTTAGAGTCCACCATTTCTTAGAATGTCAGTCGTTGAAACCTACTTTTACTTGCTACTTATTACTTTATAGTTTGATATCAGTTCATATGGACACGTTGAACTCGTGGAACTGATAACTTCTGTTTTGTAAAAACTGCTAAGATCACGATGAACAAATAAGCTACAGTGATAAGGAGACTCAACCCTTACTCAAAATATATTAGGTTAAAAAAATGTTCCTTATAAAGTTTGTTGCCTTTTGGATGGTTCTAGCTTATTCAATAAACTGCGTGGTTTCACTTGTCCTATATGTCAGTGCTTGTCTACACCTAAAAACAGGAGCAGATAAGGATGAAGAACGCAGTCCGACGAGCCTGCCACAGACAATACGAGGTGTGGCATGCAGGCGGTGAGGAAGGGAAAGAGGCTCGTCGGCCTAGCAGACTCGCCGGACTTTGTGCTCCATCTTTATCGGTTCTGCTCCTGCCAGAAGCAATCACGGACTCGAAGAAGAAAATCTAAGCTTAAATTCTATAATTGTAAGAACGCTAAAGGTGCATGTATTATTTTGTATCCAAAAATAGCTAGGATGCACAACAACAAAAAAAAAACGGTTGATTTAAACGCTGAAGCACCTTCATCCGTCCAAACATTTAAGTGTTGAGCAGCAAGGTGTTTAACAAGGCATGGGCTGCTAATTTATGTTTGTCTGATGAAGGTGCTGCAGCCTTCAGCACCGAAACATTAGCTGTTTTATCTTGTACGTCCTGATTTTGAATGTAAAGCTCTAGTATTCTTAACCTTAAACAACATTTTATTGCCTGTTGCCACACACTACAATATGAAATCAGCAACATTCACGGTGATAGGGAGAGAATAAGCCCTTTTAAGTTGAACTCTGTTCCTTTGAGCTGAGGAAATGAACAGAGTACAAATTATAGCACATAGTAAATCAAGGAGACAGCTGAAGGAAGAATGTTAGAATAGGCGTTGACATAAACTAATGAGCTGTACACACCACAACGAATACTTCCAGACTTCTTTAAGCAAATTTCCAGCATAATGTTGAGCAAATCTGTGTGGTTTTTGTTATCTGTTCGCACGTTCCCCTCCCCCTATTCATTCCATGACAAGTCAGTGAAGTTAAAGTCACCAGTGACAAGGATACACTGGTTTCTTTCCAACTTAATTGCGTGTAGAGACTTTTCAAGTCTGGGATGCTGTCCGAGTCATTTTTATCCTGTATATAAACACACCCAATTGTTCTGTTGCGATGGTCAGTAGCAATTTTACACTACACCGATTCAGATACAGTGCCCTTGGCCACCGCCCAGCCAGTAACTCTTCCACCATCACCACCACCATCGGAGTTGCCGCCACGTCTGTAGACTTGATATGCTTCCGGAATATATTCATGAGAATTTATGCCCTCCCGCAACCAAGTCTCAGTAATATACACCACATCAGGATCCTCTTCCTGAATTCTGACCAAGAGCAAGAGTTATTTACGCTTAATGTTCCTTCCGTTAAGTAAATGCTCAATATCTCGTTTAAGACGTTTGCGTTGCTTCACTAAGATACTAAGTTTATTTTGCTAGCTACAGAATAAACTTGTGGCAGACAGTGCGATGCGATACCGCCCATTTTGACCTGTACAGGTGGATTGGGGATTACTAACTATAACATTTTAATCTTGAATCATTTCATTTTAGGTCTATATTAAATTTGGATCATTTCATTTTTGATCGAATCCATTTTTTAATCACTTCATTCCTCAACCATTTCATTTTTTGTTTCATTTCATTCGGAAATTTTAAATTAGGACCATCTCATTTTTGGATCATTTCATATTTGGGCAATTTCATTTTGGATCATTTCTTATTTGGGCAATTTCATTTTGGATCATTTCATATTTGGACAATTTCA
>JAHWFP010057262.1:0-11977 GCA_023313725.1 Lithobius niger
ATGTTTAAGGGCATGGCCATTGGAATGGAAAGAGGCGAACGTGATGAGGAGGAAGAAGACACACACAAAAAAAGAGAAAAATGTAGGTCTGGCTGTCCCATATGCGGAAGTCTTTCCAAGTCGCGCGAATAAATGAGTCATATTTTGAGAGAGAGAGAGAGAGAGAGAGAGAGAGAGTAGTCGCATCTTCAGGACACAAACAAAAACATCAATAATTCATTACGGGGAAACGACTTGTAATTTCTTTTCTCTGTACATTCCGACCAGCCCCACATATTTCGAAACGGGTGTGTTGTTTTAGCACAACTGATGTTCGGGTGTCCTCATTTAGAACTTTTCCTACGATCAAATTATCTGTTAGCAGAAAGTGTTCTAGTTAGCTTAATTCTTGAAGTTGAAATAGTTTTGATCAGGAAATGCGCACGGCCATGACGTAGCTAGCGAAAGTGCAGGAAGGGGGGTGCCATATTGAGACGGTTGAAGCGGTAGTAAAAGCTTGGATTCGATTACCAGATGTGTACCCTCCATCAGACTTAATTCGTACTGGTGCTTGAAAAACATACAAGTCCAGATTTTTCATTTTAGACGTCTGGGAGCTTTTTGTTTTTCTTCATTTTAGCACGTGCCAAGTCAATAAAAGACCCCGAAAACACTTATTTTCAGTGATCGGTACTTGATAGTCCATGCTTTAATTTTCAATAGCCCACGAAATACGCAACTAAAAACTATACTACCAGTATTTGTTTAGTTTAATTATTACAGGCTTATTTACATAAGTCTAGTTTCAAATTTAATTTATTCATGCCACAATGATAACCTCGTTGTCCAAGTAATCGTTGACGTGTTTACATGTTCATTTAGAACTTAAAGGTACATTCCCCACTAATGTTAGTGTCAGTTGGCATATTTTTATAAGTTTTGTTGTTTTCCAGTAGGTTCTTGGATGTTGTGAATCTTAATACTTGAAAGTCCTCGAGGAGGGTGGCAGCATCCACTGGCTCTGGCTCCTAACCTCAGGGACCCCCGAAAGAAAAATTATTTACATTAAAAAAAAGGCTCTTTTTTTTTAGTACAGTACACTTGTTATTTAATCTGATATTAACTGTATTTTTTATATGAATTTCGAGCCTCTCCGTCCGTCCATCTCTCTATCGCTAAAAAAAAATATGGTGGCCGTAAAAAACGCAAGAGCTGAAAAGTTCTGTATACTAGTTTTTTTTCAATTTGATATAAACTACAATGTAAAAATGAATTTCGAGTCCTCCCCCCCCTTGGCTAAAATTGCTGCACCAATGCCGCCTCCCCAGTAAAGTGATTCTAGCATCGTCCCTGTTCCGTCTCTCGTCCAAGGTCGTGATCCCATCCATGCAGGCAAATGTGGAACGACTAATCGTAACTTATTTTCTGGGACAACCAGCACACGTTAAAAAAAATCACTGCATAGGTTTTACCGTAATAGATTTGTGTGAAAAAATACCACTCGTGCTATACGAACTATAAGTCCAGGCATGCGGCACCACCACGAGCAACAGCGTTTCACGAGCGTGAAGCGGTGAAGCAGATGGCCTCTTCCAGCCAACGCCGCGACTGGTGTAGAAATGGCGTGTTTCGCCACCTGATTCAACGCCAGTTCACGCGCGTGCCGGAAAGTTGACGCCTTTTAGCGTTGCTTTCGTAAAATAAGATTCTGACGCTATTGAATCAATTCCGTGTTCAGTGGCGCTTCCGAAAATTTTGTTTGGCGGGGATAACAAAAAAATAACGTGGATCCGAAAGCTAACGAATTTTTAATACTGTCTGTGATTTTTCATGCTTTTAAGAAGCTTAATTTGAGAAATTTTGTTAATGGCAGCAAATTCCGTCCTTCTTTGTTAAGCTTCAATGCAAATAATTTTTTACAGTGGGTGGGGGGCGGGGCGAAGAGGAAAGGACACACTGGCTCTGAGAAGGAATTTGGGTTGTTGATAGCATTGTTACATAAACCAACATTATCCTTCTTGACGCGAAAAAGAGGGGCCTTCTGGTGTCAGTTGAAAAATTGTTCAGTTTAACTGTTAATCTCGGGTCCTTGGATGGCAACGCTTCCCTTTTGGCACCGACCGAACCCCCATTCCACTGTGTGCGCTACTCGACAATTACAACCTCGACACTCTCACGTCGCGGATGTCGACTCCTTGCTTTCACCTGGTCCTGAAATGTTCTAATTGAAGCATTCGCTTGCTTCCAGGGTTGGAAATGATCACGATTACTTTAAAATAATCGAATTAATCAATGATTATTTTGATTATAATCAAATTTTATTGTGTGCGCGGCGTATCTTGAGTCATGGAAGTATTTTACGAGCGGCTACGTCTTCCTGGAGGGGGCGGCTTTAATCGACGGCCGTCATTGTTTTTGTAACCATCTTGGATATCAACAAGGCACTCTGCTGCCAAAAACGCACAATCGATTATCTGTGTTCGTTCTGCGGCGAACTCAATATAGGGTGCGCACGCTTTAATGACATGTAAGATTACAACAATAATTATGACACAGTTAAAGTTGCTATAGAGTGTGTTCTATTTTTTTCTTGCTTGGCCGTTACTAATGTCAAGTATTAAAAGTTTAGAACGTGAGCACCACGTGTAAATTTCAATATTAACATCCACACCGCAATTGGTATTGCAGTAAGAGGAAGTGGAGGTGTTGTGCCACACTGGCACATTCCTCACAAATGTGCTGATAAATGAACAGTACCATATCAGCTGCAATTGCTAGTTGCTTCCTAGAAATACATAAGTTGCAAAGTCCTTCAGTTTTCTCCTGGATTTAACGGTTTAAATCCTATAGTAATTATAGTAATTTTCCTATATTGTTCCTAGTCGGGTTTTTTTGCGTATTTTTGTATGGATCAGGCCAAAAAAGTATTAGACATACGTCCTGACTGCAGAAGATTCAACAGCAGTGTATTTATTTTGGTTATTTAAATTCTTTTGTACTTGTATATCAACAGTTGGTTGTTTTTTTTTTTTTTTTTAGTCAAACCTGGTCCGTGATTATAATCAGGTGAATTTCAATTTTAATCAAGTAATTATAATCGTAAACAAACCCTGCTTGCTTCAAATCTAAAATTAAATCTGGTCTGCTGTTCTCAAGCCAGTTAATACAGGCAAAATTATCACACAAAAAAACAAGCCAAGCTTGCCGACACTGCATAGTCGTGAAAATGGTGCCGACGGTATGACGTTGGCGGATTTGATGTAACCTCTAGACGCAATGTAGAATAAAAGAAAGCTGTTATATGCATGTTTATGCTTTAGAGAGGCTGTAAAACGATTCTTTGTTCCCATCTAGGTCATACCGGCTTTCATCGAACGGCCTTTTTCAAGTTCTTTGACCGATCTTGAGAATATTTTGAGATATTACGTAACAGAAAATTAATATATCGCCAAATCCCTAACGCAATTTTTTCCTATGCGCCACAACCAGAATTACCCATTTTCCTCACTTGTGTCAGCGAGACCAAACGGAAATTGTCAAGGACAACTTTTCCCTGTCCATTAAATCGTACTTTTTTTTTTCCCTAAAGACCACCTCGATAAATTTTCAAAATAACACTCCTGAGGAAATAAATTGGCCAATTAAAAAGCCGAATTGAGGTTTGTACTTAGACTACAAACAGTACGGAAATGGGCTTGAAAAGTAATTAGTAAATACAGATGCAAACCTATTTACGTTGCCTTTTGGATTTAAATTTCAGACTGCCTGAGCGGGAGTTGGTCCCATGACCTTTGAAACCAAACGTCGGAATGTAACGCTCAAGCACACTGACACGGCTGACTTAGAGTACAAACTATGGTTAGCTAGAAAAAATATATATTGCCAAACATTGATAAGCAATTGAGGGGGGGGGGGAGGAGTTTAATGTCCTCCCACGTGAAAAATTCCTACCAACGAGTCGGAATTGTCTTAAAAGGTCACACTTCGCATTTTGTTTCATGAATTTTCGTGATATTTGTTTGTTTTTGCTTAATAATATTGATTTATTGGTTTAGCATCCCAAAGATCATGTTGTTCTTGTATGGGTTGCGGTACAGTGTGTATCATAATATTCATAAAATACATCAAAGAACGACATTTATGTTGTAATATTCAGTAACAAAATAAATTTGATATCACAATTTTAAAAATACAAAGTATTTAAATTAATTTCTTCATATTTACATGTCTACAATCGTTTACGAGTTCACACGTTGTATCAATAAATTTTAACCATAAATTAACCAATGATTTATCCTTTTTTTTTTTTTAAAGTGTTGGTACAGTATTGGACAATGAAATTTCGACAGTTCAGAAGGGGCAACTACAAGTCTACATCGATTAATCATGCCTGGTTATGGGAAATCCTTAAATATTACGAAGTTGTTAAATTCAATAAACGAATAATAATAATAACCGCAAAATAAATGCAATACTATATGTCCTATTGCAACTGAAAAAATTAAATTTGTTGAACACAGAATGAAGTCAGTCAATCACATAAACTGCAAATCTCTATTTATGGAATCTGGATAGGCCAAAAAAAGTGGTGGTTTGTTCAGTCTTAGGAAGAAAGTATCATTATGCGTGACAAAACCTATCTGTAAAACATTCGATTGACTTTAAAATACTCCATTACTCCCTTTAGTCATAAATACAAATAGAGCAACAGTTTTAAAATTGATTTTATTTTGAAAAGTCGATTTGAAAGTCAATTTTGCTGTTTTATTTTAAAGAAATGCATTCAAGAAACGTTGAATTTAGGAATAAAAAACGTGTAAAGACAAGCCTATAGGGAAAAGAAACCTGGAAAAAACCGCCCTTGACACTATTTTAACTGTAAGAAGTTTATTATTAGCCTATTATTCAATGGAAATAAAAATGGAAATTTGCTTATGTCGAATGGAGCTTGTCACAGATCCTAAAATTTACTGCCAGAGATAACGTCAGTGCTTTCAAGCGACTTAAATCTTACTACTTACTTTCTTTTTCATAGAGTTGGTGCGAATTAATGGCTTCAAGAAACCAATGAGTGCCAATACTTGGATTATTTGCGTTGGAGAAGGGCCAATGCAAATACGCCTTTACTAACTCCTTTCCTAACTATTTTTCTACTAGCTGTTTTATCTGTAATAATAGTTCCTCCTATCCAGGACTAAAAAAAAAAAGTTATGCCACAGCGTTCTGGGCGTGTATGTGACGTTTATGCCCAATTCCTCCAGTTGCAAACCCTGCGGTTCTTTTGTCTTTTTAGAATTATGCCCGGTTCGCTTTTGATGCCGTCAGACTCGCTGCTTGCGCACAAAGATTGTGCGATTGTCGGATTGGTCCGAGTTCTGGCAACTACCGATTTCTACCTCTAAATGCTGTACTTTTCATATTGGACGAAGATGATAAAGCATTGCACTCGTACTTATTGTCTAATTCCCTGTTGAATCCAGTTACTCACATTCGTGACCTGGGCATTCATTTGAATTTTGATTTAAAGCCATCTTTAATCCACTGCGGTATCGTAACCAAATCTGCTTTTGCTAGACTTTCGATCGTTAAGCGGTGTTTTCTGACTCTTGATCGCCAAACTTTAGTGTGGGCATTTAAAGTATAAGTTAGGCCTCACTTGGAGTATGCCAGCCCGGTTTGGTCGCCATACCTCCTTGGTCACATTGACCAGCTGGAGTCCGTACAGCGCAGTTTTATGCGTTCCCTGCGTGGACTCCCGTCAGCTTTCACCTGGACAAAGATTGCGTATGTTTGGTCTCGAGCCCCTCGAACTACGACGCTTAAAAGCGGACTTGATCCTTACATTTAGGGTGATCCATGGCATGCTACCATTGGACCTACCTTTCTCCGAAAGAAGTGCAGTTAGTGGTAATCGAGGGCACTCTCTAAAATTGAGTGTTGGGGTGCCACCTTGACTGTCGGAAGCATTTTTTTACTAATCGTATTGTGGGCCCATGGAACTCCCTCCCTGAGGCTGTGGTGTCGGCTAGTTCGCTGGGTGCCTTTCGGAGGATGTTGAATAAACTAGATCTTTCCCGTTTCCTTGGGCGCCCACTATCAGTGATGCCACCATGAGCTCCATCTATTGGGACCGGTGTTAGTGGCCGCTCCAGCGACTCGTCCGGATCCCCACCTTCCTTCGTGGGGGTGAAACCTATTATTATTATTATTATTATGAAGCCTGGATCCTTTCTAAAGTTAGGTACGCTTGTATTGTCGTAGGATCTACCTCGGATAACTTATTAAACAGACTTCAAAAAACATTAAATAAAGCAGCAAAAGCACTTTTTAACAATGCAGCTGACAAAACAACGTCTGAAATTTTTAAAGAAAACCAAATATTTACATTAAAAAAATTATTCACCTACAGTGTCATCACAACGTTTTACTACAGCAATTATAGCAATAAAATACCTGTTAATAGACCACAAAGGATTAATAATGCTTGGCTCCAAATACCAGTACGGAGAAACTCTTACAGCAAGAGAGGAATGAGTTTTGTTATTCCTAAGATTTTTAATGACATTCCACTTATCCACAGAAACATCACTAGTATATACTTAATGAGAAAACAGATAAAAGGCTCGATATTTTCGGGAAGATAGCCCTTATTCTTGGCAATGTGTATTGGCATAAAATTAATAAACATGTAAATAAATTTAAGTAACTAGAATTTATCTTTTTTGGTTTTTGTTCTTGTTTTTGTCTATGTTCCCTTCGGTGCACATACAGACATTTATTGCTTCGTGCTCCTTTTGTATATTATACTGAATAAATTATTATTACCAGATGTCCTTAGAAATTTAACAATTAATAATTTAAAAAAGAAAATTAGAGATTATATACATCAGAATTAACTGTATTTGAATCTTGTTACAGATGAATTAATGTTACATGAATTTTAAAGTTAAAAAAAATCTTATGTTTGAAAATACTTAGTTGTAGGATATGTACTTTACGATGACACTCAACAGAACGATGTTAATTAAACTACCATAGGGGATAATGTTAAAATTGTCTTGCGATTTTGCCTGTTGATGTATTTTAATATACACTAATGACATTTTTCTGAATTGTAATTATTTGAATTTGTAAATTTTACAAATACTTATGTATTTCGTGCAGAGTGGGACAACAATAAACATTATGATTATTATTATTAAAGCTATACAACTGTGCCGTTGTAAACGGTTTTTGTTTTCAGTGTTTTTATTTATTTTTTTTTTCATTTTTTTTTTAATTTTATTTATTGTTTGTTTCGTCTGCTATTGTAGCTATTATATTTTTTCATTGAAACAGTGTAGGGGTGCAAGCAAGCTGGGGGATTCGTACCACGAAACTTCAGGTTATGGTACAGCAAACTTAATTTGTGAATGGGCAAAAATGGGTAGTAAAAGGTGCCCCCTGACAACACACAAATTTTTATTTTCGAGCTGTTACCTTTGCTCCTTGTTCACAATGATGATGCTTAAAAGGTTCTAAACACATTAAGAAATGGGTTAAGCCCAGTACTAGTGGGGCTCAACCCATTTCTTAATGTTTTTAGAACCTTTTAAGCATCATCATTGTGAACAAAGAACAAAGGTAATAACGCTGAAAATTAAAATTTATGTGCATTCCAAGTATGATTGTGAGTTTTACCTTGTCAGGGGGCATCTTTTACTGCCCATTCAGTTTACAGTTCTGGTCGAGAAGAAATGTAAAACATGCTGAAAGAGCGTACGTAAAATAAGGGAAATAGACTTATTAATGTACTGTTCAGCTGCTAAGATTATATCTCGGGGCGATAGGCATAATTTCACTAAGAAATATACCTGGGACCTTTTTAGGGCGGTTGCAGACGGACCACAAAACGCCCCACAATCGCAGACGCAATCTTTGTCGTTTGTGGAGCGTTTGTGGCGTAAATATTTTAAAAAGCCTTAAAGTGCACAAGTAAGTCAAAACAACGTTTCTGAATTTGACCTATTCCGTCATCAGGTTCCAATTAAAATTAAAACGTAGCAAAAACTGCCGTGTCATCCAGCATCAATGGTGGTTTAAAAGAAATACATATACAGTTAAAAAGGAAACCCCACACATATTCCCTTTCAAAAAAGGCGAATACGGGAGGCGAAGCAGTGAGCCCTGTCCGTCCTCTTGGAAATCCAAGCAAGGAAGACACGGGTCATGCAAATTTCACTACCACGTGGTTTTCACGTCAAGTCGACTAAAATTTGCATGACCCTTGTCTTTCTTGCTTGGATTTCCAAGAGGAAGGACAGGGCTCACTGCTTCGCCTCCCGTATTCGCCTTTTTTGAAAGGGAATATGTGTGGGGTTTCCTTTTTAACTGTATATATATTTCTTTTAAACCACCATTGATGCTGGGGGAGGGGAGTTTTTGCTATGTTTTAATTTTAATTAGACCCTGATGGCGGAATAAGTCAAATTCCGAAACGTTGTTTTTGACTTACTTGTGCACTTTAGGACGTTAAAAAAAATTTATCTCACCCAGGTGCTTCTTGTTTTCAGTTTGTGGCGTAAAAATCGCAATATAGTGGCAAATCAGGTAAAATGTATGGGATCTACCTGGCGCTTTCACACACAGTGGCGTGTTTCTGCGTTTGTCGGTATGGTATCCCTGAGCCAAATCGCGCTGTGTGAAAGGTATCGTTGAAATCGTGGCGCGATTTTTTTCAGCGATTATCGCGCGTATTGAGATCCGTCTGCAACCGCCCTTACACACCATAATCAACATCACCAAGAGCGCATTTCCGGTGCCCGGCTGTTCCCGAATCTGACAATCTGTGTCTTGGTATAGTCTTTACAAGATCCTTTAAGCAACGTTTTGATTGAGCTGTGATGCTCGGTACGTGCATTCTTACCTATTTTTCAATATACGCCTGACCCTTAACTTAAAATTAATTAAATATAAAGAATCTGTTACTTTTGTCCTCTGGATGCTAGATCATCGCACTCAAAGAGGCATTAAAAAAGCCAACGAACTTTGAGCGTTATAATACAACCATTCTGACCCGTCAACCGTATATTGTGGCGGATTGTAGCGCATTTTTAAACAGTTGGTTAAATTTGGAATGCGAAACAGTTTAAGTAGATAAAGAAACTGAAAACAAATGAATATACAGTTGTATACGTCTATTGAGAAATTTGTTCAAGCAATAGAAGTAGGCTATTTGATGAATGACCCAGCGACCTTACTACTGCACTATGTAACGCAATTAAAAGTGAAGTTCATTGCTCCGAATGGTCACACACAGTATAGCGAGAAAAGAATACACAAATGAGTCAGTGGCTGAAATAAATGCAATATCTCACCACGGGAACAAAAGTCTTGCCTGAGTAAAAAACAAACACGAAATAACACAATAACGTTGAAGCTAAAAGCAAAAATAAGTATTGATAAAATATAACTATTTTTATCACCTTACCACACTGGTCGCTTTATGCTTTCTAGCAAAGAGAAACCTATCGCTTTCAACATCGTTCTTTGTTACCAACCACGAACTGAGCTATTTGCAAAATTTTTGTTTTGTCTTGAGAAATTTCCAGTGGAACCTTGCTGCAGACTTTCGGGGCAATGTACTGTATAATTTTAAAAGCAGGATCGGTGTTTGTTTTTTTGTTTTTTCTTGGAAAGATAAGACTTTTTGCTCATGGGCTGAACTAGTATTGTAAAAGTACCCAATGGGCATAAATAATCTTCGATTTCGGGAGAGTTAGGCAATTGTGTGAACGTAAGTTCATCTCAGAGGAAGAATATGTGTAACAGTGGTAGGACGAGTAATTACCAAAGGACTCGGGTCCGAAAGTTCATTACTAAACTTTGACACACTCTGTCCAGACGATTTCTTTCAAACTGCTTATCAGCTCAGGATCAGACTTCAAGCCACGGAGCAGCTGCCCGAATGTTGGCTTCGCCACGGACGTGTGAAGTTAGTGTTGCTACCGCAGACTACATAGGTCTCGGTGCTTTTCAAATTTTCAGCCTTTTCTGAAGATGGGAACATGGAATTCTTCAGGTTAAATGGTACCGTCTGACACAGTAAAATACTGGCAAGTCATAAAAGCAGGAAAAAAAATATTTTAATTCTCATTCATAGAATCACCCCTCGCTGTGTTAACTGGTGGGAAGTCCCTCTTACCTGTTTGACCAATCGGCACCATTTGCGTACAATTTTTCCTTAATTTCTGTAATTTTTGGACATCATTCCCGCTCCCCGCGTCACATCCGGTCCCCTCCATCCCACTTCCTCCCTCACGCCTACTACCCATTGTCTCTCTTGCCGTCGTAACGGCAAGTCGCGTGTCGTTTTCGCAGGGCAAAAACGTGGATTGTTTCGTGACTGTAGAGTTGATTTAAGCTAAACATAACAGTAAGGTCTAGGTCATGCCAAAGGACAACAAACCGACGTGGCTTGCTATGGAGAGTGGATTATCCGACGGATGCCGGGATGGCGGAGTTCTTGGGCGTGGAAACAGCGTGGAAACAGATGGACGGAAATCAAGATGGTGGCGTTAGGCCTAGAGAGAGGACTGGCGTGGGCCATTCCATGGGGCAGCATGGTGGAGTCCATATCAGGTTTGCTGGCGATTAGAAGTAGACAAATGCAGGGGGTATTACGGCAAATGATGGTGAGTACTGATTTTCAAAGAATCTATGATTAAACGACCCGGGCACGAGTCCGAGGCGTACTGAAATACTGGCAAAAGGACGAGGCTAATTGGTATGAAATTCCGAGCCGTGAATACTGTGAAAGTAACGAGGCGTATAATTACCCTAGATATTCCGCCCACGAGTTAAGCGAGGCGTATTATGAAAGTGGTTTCAATTCAAAGAGGCAAACTGATTATAATAATGATAATATAAAAATAATATAACTGATAGTAATAATAAGGGTAATACCACCAGAATGCGGCATGTGCCGTGAATGGGTAATCCGGCTCGAGGCGCTGAAGAGGCTTGTTGTTTAAGAAAATGCCGAGTGATCTAGGCAAGAATGTGTATTCTGATTACTCTAGGTGAATGCCGAGCGTTGGGGCTGGGCCAATTAAAACGTTTGAGTAAAAAGTGTACGGACTTAATATTGCAATGTGCAATTGGTGATAAGAAATATCACGGCGGCGTACGTGGCGGAAGGCCCATGATGAATTCCCATGTATCATGCAATGTGCATGGTTTTGGTGGTGTAAATCGTAAACGGAGGCAGGCAATGAAATCCTACAGGTCCCGTTGGTGTAGTCTGATTTCTACGGAAGGTGCCATGTGGCACAGAGGGGGGGGGGGGAGGGATGTGGTTGGAGTTGAGTTGGGCCTGTCGTGGAGTGGGTACCGGGGGCTTGTTAAGGTTGACGTTGAAAAACAAATTTTTTTTTTTTTTTTTTTTTTTTGCTGTTGTTGGATTGGCTTTGCTAAGTCTGCTGTTGATTGTTTGGAACTGATGCCCAGTGGGAAACACAGGCGGTTTGGTTGACGTGATTTCGTACTTCACGTACGATGCAGATCGAGATTTGAAGTGTTTGTTCAATAGGACAAACCAAAAAAGGTGCACCGGAGGCCGTCAGTGGAACACTCTTTTTTCTTCCCTTAACAAAAGACCGCCTGACTAAAAGGATGGGCCGATAGGCACTTACCGCCCCACGAAACAAAACTAATTCTACATTCTCTCTCCCTCCGTTGGGGGGAATTAGTGCCTCGATGGTAACGTGGTAAAATGGTATGCCATTTATTGGAGACATGTGTAGCGTAGGCGCAGGTGACTGCAGGCGGGTCTAGGTTAGAGGATTGAGTGCTACCGACCTTCAGGTTAGGCAACGGGCCACACACCCCCGCTCCTCCCCCAACATGGGGTGCCAAGGGTGTTCGATTTGTCGTTATAGAAACCTGGATTACAGTGTCGTTCGAGGGGTTTACGTGTGTGCCCGGTTCTTTCTCAAGAAGTCTGGCGAATAAGTTGTTT